>BQNB010002248.1:5158-127288 GCA_026074375.1 Tanacetum coccineum | reverse complement strand
TTTTATAGAAAATGTTTTTATATTTTTGGTTTTTTTGGTTTGTTTTTATATGATAATTATACTAATAAAAGAAAATGAAAAATATTTTTGTACTTTTTATATTTTTATAGAAGAAAAATATTCACAGAATCAAACACAAATTTTCAAATGTAACGAAATTCGTTTCAAAGCCTCCCCGGCAACGGCGCCAAAAATTGACCCGCCAAAACTTTCTCCTTAAAACTTATCTATATATGATATAAATACAACAAGGATCAGAATTCGCGAGAGCAAGAAAACCGGAAGCAGTATAGAGTGTTCCCGGGTCGTTATGTCCCAACGAGGCTGGAATGGAAAATCGATAGACGATTGATGATTGGTGTTGAATGTAACAAGGAATGATTGGGAATTAAAACTGAAAGCAAATGCACATAAAATTTAAACAAAGAACATAAGCTGGAACTGGAATCAAAGCTAGCAAAGGCAAAAACACTTAAAACTTTTACACTAAGGCACAAATAAGCTCAAATAAACTTAAGACAAATCAAATAAGCTAAACTAATTCTAAATAAGCAAATTCAAAAAGCAATTAAGCCAAATTAAACAAGATGAACACAACAGTACTAACAACAGCACTAACAGTATTAACTACCAGTACTAACTTGAAGTTAGTACTGCTAGTTTTAAGTTAGTACTGTTAGGCTAACAAAACACAAAGAAACGATAAATAAGCAAACAAGCTAAAACAGAAGTTCACCTAACCTTAATAAGCACTTAATAATAAGAATAAGCAACTAGAATAAACTAATATGATAGATGAGCTAGAAAACTAAAACTGATAAACTATTGAGAATACTTTAAAAAGGAAAATAAGTTTAAATAAGCAAACAACAAAGGAAAATGGTTTAATCTACTCTAAAAAGCTAAGGAAATCTTAAATAAGCAGAAATAATAAGCTGATAAGCTAAAATGAACCACCAGTACTAACAGTTTTAACTGACAGTACTAACTTGGAGTTAGTACTGCTAGTGTTGAGTTAGTACTGCTACCTTTGAAATCCAAGAAAATGAACTAGCAGTACTAACTTGGAGTTAGTACTGGTAGCTTTAAGTTAGTGCTGTTCCAAAAGTGAACTAGCAGTACTAACTACAGGTTAGTACTGCTAGTTGAAAATACTCTTGAAAGTTTTCAAGAATCATTTTTCTTTTTATATTAATTAAAAACAGATTATCAAGTAATAAATTAAAACACTTATAAGCAACTTTCAATCAAGAATAAGCACTTAAATAAGCTGAAATGGCCTAGCAGTGTTAACTCAAAACTAACAGTGTTAACAAATGAACTAACAGTACTAAGTAAGAAAGTAATACAAAACACTTTTCAACTAGCAAATAAGCAAAATAAGCACTAAAACAGTTCTGCAGAAAGTAAGGATAATAAGAAAAAGAAAAACTTACAACACCCTTGCTCAAAACAGGGTCAAACAATGAATCTACAAGCTCTAGCTTGCATAAAACAAGCTAGTGAGAGTCCATAAGCCCATCCAGAACTGGCTTATCATCCATAACATAAGCTGTGGTATATTTGAGAGTGATATTTATAATTTTCTCTTAACTACTTAACTTTTTATTTTTACTTAATGAAAACAGCATATGAGTAAGCTGTGGTGAGAACTTTTTGAACACAAAACAATATGATTAAGAAACTTAACACTGGTATTGTAAATTGACTTAAAAACTTCAAACTTGCATTAATCTTGAAAGTGTTACAAAGCTGAAAGTAAAAAGCTGTAAATGACTTTGAAATTTAAACTAAGATTAAAAACTGAAAATTAATTAAAAACTAGATTCTAAGATGCCTCAAAGGCTTACAAAAGGCTCTATTTATAGCCGAAGTCTTCATCTCTTGGACTTGCAGCTTGTGCTTCTTTGGAGAGAGCAAAAACAAGTGTGCTTGTTGTGTGAGGGGAATCTAAAGCAAATCCCAGCCTTTGATTTCTTTTGAGCTTCTTTGGAGACAATCTCAGCCATCGAAATGCTTTTTTGGGAATGGAGAGGGATTTGCCTTACATGGCATTATATACAACTGGGGGGGTGGGTAGTAGGTGGTATGAAAATATTTTGCTAGGGAGAGAAGTTGTTTTGCAGGGGAGAAGGTATGGGGTGGTATACAAGTTGCAACTGGGTTTGATGAGGCGGGAAAGAGGACTTTTGGGGAGGTAGGCAGCTTTGGTCCCCTCAAGTTGTATAACTTAAATGTAATCTCTACCCGGTTTGCAACTTTGACCCTTGTCTTTCTCTTTTGCAATACAACTTGAGGTTTTGGCAGTTTTGGCCCCCCAAGTTGTATTTTCTTGCTTTGATGACTTTTGACTTTGCCCTTTTCACTCCGTGCTTGGAATTGCTTGCTTTTGGCTTTCTTTTTGCTCTTTTTCTTGAATATCCGGTTTCATGCACAACACAAAGTGCCAAACATACAAATACAATGTATTTTTGGTACGTTTTTAGTCATTTAAGTCTGTTTATAGTGGAAAATAGTATGTGTAATTAAAAGGGTGTCAGGTTTGGTTTGGTTTCGGCTTAGGATTTAGGGTTTTAATTCGAGTTAGGGTTAGGGTTTAGGATAGTTTAAGGTTTAGGATTAAGGTTTAGGATTAAGATTAGGGTTTAGGATTAAGGTTTAGGGTTTAGTTTTAAGGTTTAAGGTTTAGTTTTAGGTTTAAAATGAAATTAGGGTTTTAGGGTTTTGTTTAGGGTTTCAGATTAAGGTTTTAGGATGACTTAAGGTTTAGGTTTAGGGTTTAGGTGTCATGTATTAAGTGCTTGTACCTTGTGTTAAAGTGGTAGTAAGAAACTAAAGTGATTTAAGAGGTAAAATGACCTAGTTTGGTTTTCTTGCATTATTGACTTGTACATTGTGATTTAAAAGGTTATACTAGGGGTTAGGAGGGAAGTATAATTCAAATATTATGCTATGATACTTGTACACATGCCTTGAATACTTGTACATTCATTTTATATGTATACATTACATTTAATTAGGGTTTTGATATAAACGTTAATGAATAAAGTATGTTTTGATATAACATTGTAAATGGTACGTTAAATGGATAATGTACTTGGTAAAATGATATTAAGATATAAACTTGACATATTAGGATGTTTACACTTTGTAACACCCCCAAATTTACAACGCTGTATTGAGACTAGGGGTGGTGGCATACTTCCCGGTCAGTATTTTATCCTAAATGATAAATGTGTTAAGGTTTGGTACACGGGCTCATGTTAGTGGAAATCATGATATAACTTGCCTTGCTAGCAATGTTGTAATTGTTTTTGTGAAACCAAATATTGCGTTCTGACTGTTATTTGTAAACTCTACGAATTCACTCAACAAAATTACACTTTGTAACACCCCCAAATTTACAACACTGCGGAATAACCACTTTGGGGAGCTACTTTATAATACATGCACACGAGTCACAGTAAACGACTTCAAAAGAGACATTTATAAACAAAATCACGTTCGATTTATTTAAAAAGATCAGAGTTATAATGTCCCAAACTAGTTTAGAAAATATATTTCTAGTGAGTCACATCACGACTCGTTTTCTTAGAGTTTTCAAGTAACAATTAGAACACATATTGGTTCCACAAAATCATGTATGACTTGCTAGCTAGGCAAGCTACACCACGTTTCCAACTTTCATGAGCCCGTGTGTCGAACCTTAACACATTTATCATTTAAGATAAAATACTGACCGGGAAGTATGCCACCATTCCTAGTCTCAATACAAAATGTCTGTTACAGGGTGTTCACCATCAGATTCAGACCCCGGACAAGGTTTTCAAACACAATAGATCTATTTAATGCATTTAGCGTTTACCTCCTCGGTAATTAACGGTCACACAACAAAAGGCATATACTCATGGCAATGAAATCATATTATCATATCAAAAAGCACATGCGTTTCATTTTTCGCAAACAATGGCATGTAGAACGTATAAAACTGCTTATGTTCAATTTATAAAATAAGCAACAACAAGTATGTATAAAACTACTTGTGTTCTCCTTTTCCAAAACATGCATGCATCCCCCTCGTGGGTTTATAAAACATTCAAAAAAGTTCAAAAGCGAGGCTATGAACTCACCTTGATCGAAGACCACGATCAATAAAATATCAACCACGAAGCGTCTCGTCATTGAACTCGACCGCGACCTATAATTATGTCGCTCGGTTACTACATAATAAAGTACGATCGAACGATGCGTACATCGCAACGATAAAAATCGTATAAGTTACACATGCGATGAGAAATCCACTTGCGCGTCCTAGATCTTAACTCTTAGTATACTTTAGATACTATCTTTCTTTCAAATATATGTCGTATCACTTTATTGAAAACTTTCTATTTTTAGGAAGTTACTATTTTCGGAAAGTTACCACTTTTAGTAAGTCCGACCATTTGGTCATGTTAGTCCATAGAAGATTTTATTTTTCCATTTGTATCCATCTATTAGAGTCTTGCCGTCATACGACACCCTCGACGACACTTTCCTTGTATACTTATATGTATATATGTACTTAATTATAGAAGTTTCTATTTTTAGAAACGCCATCTTTAAATGCAATCGTTGTTCCAAAAATACCATTATCAATAAAATAATAGTTGTTACTATTTTGACTAACGCATATCATCTTTCGACAACTTAAACGGCGCGTTAAGTCTACGTTTGACTTTATTTGACTTTTATCATATATATTTTCTTTAAATCTGACCCGTCCAAAACGACCCGCTAAATCACATTTTCACGACTCGGACTCTAAAGTAATTTGATGTAAAACGATATTACGGACAACTTTTTAGTTTTACCCGAGACCTGAAACTCGAAGGTAAATGAGGAAAATGCCCCTGCAAGTTTCTGCGCAATTTTACTTTATTTTCTGACCCTCGGCTTGGTCTAGCTTCTTCGTTTCAAATCGTTAAATTCTGAAATTTACATGTCAAAAGTGAAACGGCATTCCGGAAAGCTTTCGTGTTCGCCGGAAGGCTAAAACGCATTCGAAAGTGCTCGAAATGGACGTTTTATTTTCTGCACAACATATACACAAGTAAAATAGTTGATTAATAATATATAATTTTTCCCAAACTTCAATCGGCCGTAAAATCTTCGTTATTAGGAGTTACGGAACGATCCACCTATCAAAACATTCATTAGGATGAACTCTATCATATTTCTTCATAAAAAAAAGAGTAAACTGCAAAATACATCCTTGTGGTTTCATGTTTCTCACGAAATACATCCCTGATCGAAACTATTAGCAGTTTACACCACTCGTTAGGCAAACGTTTGCCGAAATACATCCCCGAGGACGAACGATGCAAATATTTTTCCGTTATCTTCTCACGAGGGATGTATTGTGTAAAAAAACCACAGGGATGTATTTCGAAAAAAATATTTATACTCGGAAATTTTTTTTTTAATTTTTTATAAAATAAAAATTTTATACATCGAAATTTTTTATAAAAGTATTCTTAGAAAATTTTTATAAAAATTTTATATTTCGAAAATAATATTTCGTTAGAAATTTTTATAAAATAAAAATTTTATACTTCGAAATTTTTTATAAAAGTATTCGAAAATTTTTATAAATTTTTTAATAAAATTTTATACTTCGAAAAAAATATGTTTTTTAAAAATTCTTATAAAATAAAAATTTTATACTTCGAAAAAGTTTATAAAAGTATTCTTCGAAATTTTTTATAAAATTTTATACTTCGAAAAAATTTATAAAATTTTATAGTTCGAAAATTTTTATAAAATTTTAACGAAAATTTTTATAAAAGTATTCTTCGTAATCATAACTTTTGATTTAAATGATAAAATTGAACTAATGATTGACTAAAAACAGAATGTAAGCTAAATTTGAGCTTATGGAAGGTAATAAGCTCAAAAGAGCTTATTTAGAGCTTATTTGAGAAAATTTACTTAAAATTGAAAACCAAGAACACAAGCAGCTTAAAAACTGAATGATATTGCTAAATTGATTGAATACAAGTTTAGAAAAGAAGAGTACAATAGCTTTTAAGCTGATTAAAAGAAACTTGAAAATAAATGCTTAATTGAGAGAAAATACAAAAACTGAAAATTTAAAACTAAAACTACTACTGAAAAAGTGATCCCTAACACTCTATTTATAGAGGAGAGGTGAAGAGAGGGAAAGTTTTCTAGAATGCTCCATTCAATCTCGATCGTTTGATCATTTTAAGTCGATTTGTGGCCGTTTGATGTGTTTAGTGAGGTGTTTGATCCAATCATTGGATGCCACGTGTTGGTTGTTGATTGGGGAGAGTGTATGAACGAAATTTATAAGAGAAAAGGGAGCGGGGTGTGTAAAAAATCGGGATTGGGCTGTGGGAATTTTTGGCGGGAAAAGTTGTTACAGGCTGTTATTCTTGTTGCGAGAAAGCCGGGGTATTGTTTGAAAGTTTGGGTAATTGGCAGAACTCGTCCTCGTCTTTGCTTCCGCCCAATTGTAGATATAAACAAGTTTGGAGTTGTGCAAATTCACCCCTTGTGTTTTCTTTCTTCCTTTTCTTCTTTACTAAACACACTTTCAACTCTTGGCAACTTTGGTCCTTGAAACTTCTATCTTCCACATAAGCCTCTAATCTTTGAACACTTGACAACTTTGGCCCTTTGACTTGTAATTTGACTTTTGACTTCCTTTATTTCTTTCTTTGACTGTGTCGGGCTGATCCGTGCCGGGTTGATCTCTGGCTAATTTTCTCTCTCTTTGCTCGTGACTCTTTTGTCTTTTTCCGTTTTCTTGTTGGTTTTTGATTCGTTTTTTGCTTCTTTTGTCTTTTTTAAAATCTTTCTTGCTAAAAACAAAATTAAAAACATAAAAGCAACTCTTTTTCTATTCTTTTGGCATTTTCTGGCTTTTATTTGGCAAAATCCCGGCAATTTTACAAATACAGATTAGCATTTATCAAAATTCCCAAACCAAAAGAGATTGCCGTGTCTCACGCAATGTATCAAGTGTACACTAGTAAACATATGAAGTTTTCCAAAATGCCCTTTTAGAACCTTTAATGAATCACCTTTAAACAACTTTTACTTTTCTCAACATCTAAATCTCATGAAACACGTTTAATGGTAATCATTGCAACTTTGGCAACTTTTAGGCTCATCGAAATAGGCTACTCCCGATTAATAGAGCACAAAAGAGGAAAATTCGTCATCCTTGACTTTTCACTAGACTAAACAAAGCTAATAAACAAGATCATTGTCAATATAAGTCTAAATGATTAAGCTCTTATACTTACAACTTGTGAACTTTTCACTCCCGGGAATAAATTACTGATTAAGATGTGTGCACTCTTTTTAACTCAACCATAGATCAATTTATCTTCATAGTTGAAAATTCATCCTAAGCATACAATAAGCCTTGTGAGCTCAAATGATAATAACATAGATAAACCTCGACTCAAAGCTAAAAGAGATTAGGAAACAAAACTTATAAATTGATTTAAGAAAAAGAAATTTTTAACCATTCTTTTATTTTCCATGTACCAATAATTATTTTTTTTTTTCAATAGGAATGTTTGTTCTTAGTTCGAACCCCTACTTAGGCATTTTCGCCCCAAATAGGAATATCGCAACAACAACCGTTTTCTTAGTTCGAACCCCACTCCGCTGCTAACCGTTGTGATTTATCCGACAACAACCTTTTCCTACAAAGCCTAAATCCAAAGTCCCCTTAGTTGCAATCATCACCTAGGGCCGCGCTCCCTAGTGAGAATGCCATACGAACCTTGATCTAGACTGTACTAGTTTTAATCCTTAGCTTGTCGACCCCATCCGAGTCTTTCTCTCAACATGGATACGCCAACGATCAAAACTACATATAGCTTTTGTTATTCTATTTTTTTTCGAATGCTTCATTGGCACGAAAAATAATGCTTTTGCATTAGAAATGCTTCATTGGCATTCTTTTTATAATTATCTTTTTTAGATGAATGGAAAAAATTCATTTAGAAAAAGCAACTTATAAATTTGAAACCAAAATCCTTATCTTACATATTTATAAATGAATTCTTTTTCAAAATGTAAGACTTTTTCTAAAGACATTGGTTGACTTAGCTAAATTAAAAAGAGCACGTATGATTAAGTGTGTTAAGAGCTTATGGGAGTAAAAAGACACAAATCATTTATATAAGCTTTAGGTTTTCCAAATAAACCTTGCTTAAGCAAATACACTATATTTTAACTGCATCATTTCTTGTTCTTTCACATTTTAAAATTCCAAAGCAATAGATTTGTGAAAGCTTGGCCCTACAAAAGGTAGGTAAAGAACTAGCAGGGCATTTTCCATCACCCTGTCAAGTCAAAATTAACTCCTATTTCTCTTCTCAACAACGGACTACTAAAAGAGTGTTTTTTCCCAAACTAAGGCTTCTTTTGAGCTTTTCTTTGTAATCAAAATTTAAAATTTTTTCACTTTTTTTTCTCAAAAAGGTAATTTCCAAAAAAGGATTCAAACAAAACAAGTTGCATGAAGTGCAAGTCAAAATCGAAAGATATCCTTCCCCAAACTAAAATGAAACTTTGTCCTCAAGTTTAAAAAATAGGGTCAAAAGGAATCTTTAAACAAAAATCCTATGGTCAGCCAAAAGAATAGATGTTAGTTCGAATAAAGAACAAGGATAGAAGATTAGAGTTTTCTTTTTCCCCATTTTATGAAGAGTAAATAGGAGACCATCGATTGAAATTGTGGGAATTGCTTTGTCCTCCCACAATATTTGAACATGAAGCTTCAAAATTCCTTAAAACCTAGACAAAATCACAAAACACCACAAGAGCCGAAAAAGAACAATTCCTCTCTTTGACATTGTTAGCTTCAAAAACATCTCTAAAACGCAGCTTATTTTTGTTACCGAGTATAAGCTATACACGCCCCCCGAATTAAAATTGTCTTGGGGAAGCATAGAAAATAGAAAATGATTGAAAAAGAAAAATAAAAGGATAAGCATGGGAGCATCCCATCGAAGCCGCTTGTTTAATTATAGAGTCCCATTCAGCTAGACTTTCTTCTTTCCCCAAACTAGGACATTATGGTGGTTAATACAATGGTGAATAAAATCTTTTATAAAAAGAGGTGACAACCTCCCCAAACTAAGGATGAAAGATATACCAAAACATTTTTGATTCCGGGTTCAAAAAACTTTTTAGAAAAGAATTTCAAGATTGAAAATTTGAACCCAGAAAATGCTTTGGTAACATTAAAGTTCATTAAGGGTGGGTGGAGTGGGTCAAAAACATCAGAGATCAAAAAGAGCCTTTAGATGTGTCTAACTCTTTTGAACTCTTATCCTTAAAAGCATCATTATCAAAAATACCCGGTTTAAAAACTTTATCTTCACTCCCCGTGGAGTAAGATGTGGGTAAAACCTCAGGATAGGTGACAAATGGTAAAAATGATCGGGTAGTAAATGTGAAGGAATCTTCCTCTTCATCTAAAACAACATTTTCACCTATACCCGGGTAAGAAAGTTCACTAGTGTTAATTTCGTCAAAAACATTAACTTCAGCCATCACGGGCTCATCATCAAAAGTAAATGACTCGTACTCGGAAAAAATCATCGAATCATCAAGGGGTAAATCATCAATAGACGTAGTGTCCTCCCCTGAGTCGAAGGGTCCCGTCTCGATACTTACCGTATAATCGAGTTATCCGAAAAACTAGTCACATCCGCCTCCTCTAAAGGCAAATCAATATCCACAACGGGGAAAGTAGAGGAGGGGCACAATATAGGAGAAATCGGAATAGGAGGAGAGAGACTAAAAGCGTTAATCTTTTCAAGTAAAAGATAATACTTTCGCCTAATTTCTTCCTCCCAAGTGAGAAATGTATCCAACGATCTTAGAAATGTCGAAATCAATCTCTCCTTCCTCCTCCTCAATATCAACACAATCATAAAAAAACGTCATCAAATCCGTCATCTTTGTTGGTATCATCGTCATCGACACAAACTTCAACGATTTTCCTGGAAAAGTGAGCAATTGAGCAAGTCTACTTGTGATACTTTTCAGTAAAAGGAATCCTCAATGTCGATACAAGATTACACTCCCACCAAAACAAAGTCATCGTATCACACTTGGGTTTGAAACAAGGGTCTCAACACTAATCGCCTCCGTTTCCGGAGTAGTGTTGATATGCCGTCTCCCAATGAGTGAATCCTAGGCTCTTACGTTTTCGAAACGGGAATGTGAAATCCGTATTCGGATGAACAGCAAAAATCGTGAATCATCGTCAACATCGTCCATCACAAGTAACAAAAGTCATGTAACGACAGGCAGCAGCATACTTTTCATCTTCGTAAGCTTTCTCCTTTTTTCGAACTTCACTTCCCCATATATTAAAATCTTGCTTAAGTTTTTGAATTCTAATTTCACAATCTCTCTCATATTCTTCATCAATCTCCTCGCCTCGAAATCTTTTATAACCCAAATCATTTATTATTTCCTTAATTTCTCTATCGACCATTTGTTGTTTCCAATGTATCATTTCCTCATACTCATATCTCTATTTTCTTTCTTTGATCTTTCTGGATTTGTTAGGAATTTCATGCTTAAGTGGTTGAATTCATTAAGAATTTGTTAAATACCTAAGAAGACTTTGCAACAATGCTTGCAAATACTCAGGCTGAGTTTTGCTCTTCTTCACAACGTGCTTTGAGTTTTCAAAAATTTCTCCTCCGCAAGCAATATCTTGATGCTCTTTTCATTATGAGGTATGTGATCATACTTCATCAAGAAGCTTTGCATAGATTCTATAAGATCCGTTTGAGCATGTAGCATTTCCATACTTGCTACTGGAGGAGTATGATAAACATCGGAAAACTGTTGGGGTTGATATTGGTCGAAACCGGAAGAATTGAGAAAAAAAATCTCTTTGTTCATCGGCTGACATTGGTCAGTCTCATGAGGACCTCCACAGTGGTTCACAACAAAGTATTGTGCGGAAGAGTTTGTGATCAATGTGGGAAACAATCAGAAATTTTTTGATTATAGCTACGGTCTGGCTCAGAAATGATCTGATCTATATTGGTGGACAGTTATAACCGAAAGAGCACCTTTTCCACAAAATTCACAAATAGCATTTTTGACAAAAAAATCCATTTAGTGAATCACACCAGCACTCATAACAACAATTATGAATCGGATTTGGAGGATCTTGCGAAATATTCACACCGGGGTCTTGATCAACAACGCTTGGCTCTCGAGGAGCATTAACAACGTTGGTATTGTCATTGGATGACTCGGAAGTATTTTGAAAGTTTTGAAAAACTCCATTATCAACACAATATGCAAACAAATCTTTTTCAAATTTCGTTACTATAAGAGTACTTCAGACAATAAAACGTTAATAGACCATCGACTGGGTGTCCACAAACCGCACAAATGCCTGAAAGAGTCGGACACAAGGAACAATGATTGTCCTTAAGATTTCCATAACGAACAACACTCTTTAGTGTACCAACTTCCACAAGTTGAACACTCTTTGATTGAATAACGGGATTTTGAACGATTAAGCGCCATAAGAATTAAACTTTATTGAGGATAAGGAAAATGAGAATTAAACAAATCAGAGGAATAAGAAGAATATTTTTAGCTTTTCCGAATAATACATAAAAGAATTTGAGATTGAGAAGATTATTTTTGGGAAAAATACAATTTTTTAGTTTTTAATAAGAATGAAAACAAAAATCTTTTTGGTAAATCGCTTATTAACAACGCACGATAAGTCTCTAGAATAACTGCACAAGTGAGCGGAAAGCTTAGCGAGTGCCTCAATGAAATACTTAGAGAATAGCAATCCACTTTCCCTTAAAAAACATCACCTTTTAGTTTTGAAACTTCAAAGGTCCCGTCGTACCTTTCTCCAAGTATTTCACGATTTGGTTTTTTGTTGTTTATTGGAATGGTTAGAGATGGATACGCTAGTAATCCAAATTTTTTTTTTTATTAAATATTATTCTTATTCTATAGGAATCGAATTAAATGGAAACTTTTTTATATTTTTTTATACAAAAAATATCAAAATAACTTCCAAGGAAGGATCTTCAAACTCTACTTCAACTAATACTCTTCAACAATCGTTCACGACCTTCCCCCGGTAAGGCGGCGACCAAAATTTGGTTGCGGAAAAACAATATAATATACTATAATATTACTCCCGTAAGAATTCTTATCCAAAATACTTCTCAAACAAGAGAATATAAGTAAAAATCTCACTAAAGAAAAACACAATTTGAATAGTTTTATCCGGAAGTACTTTTTCCCTCGGGTCCGTTCCCCAACGTAATCGTGAATATGAGAATTTAGGAATAATTCGGTAATCGTTCCTAAGAATGAAAAGGGATTTTTGAATTTTTGATTAAACTACAAATCATAATAGCATGAATTAAAAAAAACAATTAACTAGCACAAAATTCAAAATGCACGGAACGAAAATCGCGAAGCTAAAACTGAAATTTTTAAATCTAAAACAACGACTTTTAAACAAATTTTATACTAAAAATCACAAATTTTAAAAGAAAATTTTAGAAAAAAGAATTAGAATTTTTTATGTATTTTTGAATTTTTTATGATTTTTATAAGAAAAAGTAATCACTAAAATCTATTTTAATTGCTAGAAAATACAATTCTAATTGGAAAAATATAGAAAAATGGTTTTTAAATTCTAAAGATGTGCAGAAAAATTATGGAACAAAAAGCCCCAATTTTTATTACTCAATTGAACCCTAATTTGTGTAATTAAAAACTAAACCCTAAATTTATAAAACTATTTTTCTAAAAATTAAATCTATTTTACTTAAAACAAAAGACAGGGTAGATTCTGCAAGAAATGAAACAACAGGGTAGGCGGCCGAATTATGGAAAATTTACACTAATATGTAAACGGGTAACCTCAAACTATCAACATTTGACAAAACAGACCCTACGATATTGGCTTATTTTGGCTTATTAAAAAGTGGTTTTTAGCAAAAACTTAAAACTACAAAGGTATGACAACCAGCTTTATTCCCCTACAACTTTTATAAAGACACTTTTGAACTTTGACTAAAGAAATAAGCTGAAAAATAATAGCCAACAGTTCCTGATACAGAAAGTATGCTTATCTATCTTTTTCAAACTTTAGCTTAATGCAAGCTTATTTCTAGATGAAACTGAAAACTAAAAGAAGATCTATGTAGCTTAAGATGTGTATTAAGAAGATTTGAACTAAAATTATCCTATGCTTAACAAAACTAGAAAGAAAATTGTAATGAGAAAATGAAAGTTTTAATGAAACAGTTTTTTTTTTGAAGCTTTTTCACATACTAAAAACTTAATTCAATGAAACATAGATCTTGAAGATTTATGAGAATAAGCTACTCTATCTTCCTAGAATCAACTAGGCAAAGGATTTTTTGCAAAATTTTCACTAGGAAATGAAAAACTCAAAATATGAAATGAACTAATACTAAACTTGTTGCTGTTATGAAAGATGCTGATGTACTTGGCATAAGGATTCTATGCAAGCTAAACTTCAATTTTAAAGCTAATAATCAAATGACTAAATGCATTAACAACTGAATTAACTAAATGAGATCTCTAAATGCTTTTTAATTCTTAAAATCTAAACTACTTAAACTGAAATTTTACCCTGGTGCTGAGAATGGATTTTTAAACTCTTAACTCTTGAGTTTCACTAACTAACTTTTAAAGGCTGTTCTAATCTTACTAAAACAACTGAATTAAACTATTTAAGGACTTAAGACAGACTGTAATTGACTTTAAAGGTCAGATCAAGCTAAATCCAAACACTCCTTATTGAAACTGTCCAAACCTATAGTAAGCTTAAAGTGTATTTAAAACTAGAACAGCTTAAACCTAATATCTAAACATTCTAATTTTAACCTACTTAAGCTATGTGAACTATAAAATCAATGGCTTATTTAGAATAATAAGCTACTTACTCTTATAGATCTATGCCACTTAAGACAGAAATGAAAAGTAAAGTCTAAATGATTAAAAAGCTGAAACAGATTAAAACACTTGATTGAGGCGGTGGGGGGGGGGGAGGGTGGGGGGGGGGGGAGTGGCTGGGAGGGGGGGGGTCCGGGCGGGGTGGGGGAGGTGCACAATGAAACAAACAGGTGGGAGGGAGGTAGCTATAGCTTTCAAAAAGATTAAGCTAAAATGAAATTTTAAGCTTTTAATATTCAAAATTTGTAAGTAATCGCAATATCACCACTGACGATTGAAACTCTACCCAATCAACGCTAACCCAACGTAAAGATAAAAAATATCCTAAAAGGCCCTTTGCCTCTAAAAACCTCAAATACTCTAGAATTCTCTAGCTTATTTTTGAGGCTTTAGTTCATCTTGTTACTTCAAAATTTACACAAATAAACTAAAGTAAACATACATTTAGATTAAATGATAAAAGCAGAACTAATGATTGACTAAAAACAGAATGTAAGCTAACATAGTTAGCTAAATGAAGTGGTAATAAGCCTCAAAAGTGCTTATTATATAGGCAGGCTGATTAGAGAAAAATTACTTAAAATTGAAAACCACGAACAACAAGCAAATCTAAAAAAACTGTCAGTGATATTTCTAAATTGATATAATACAAATAAGGACCATATGAAGTAACCACTGCTTATAAATCTGATTAAAAGAAAAAAAACCCCCCCATGAAAATACAAGCAATCAAATAGAGGAGACAAAAACAAAAACTGCAAATTTAAAACTAAACCTACTCACGAGACTGGTTAAAAATTGATTCCCTACCACACAATAAACAACTCTGTATCTGATCCTGCGCTTCCCTTGAAAGAACACTACATCACCAAACAAACACTGGTGCACTGTTGATAATCAAAAACACACTACGAGATGTTAGCCTAGTTTAGATTTTGAAATCGAGATATGTATTGAACCAATCAAATGTAATCCACGTGTTGGTATGAAGATAGTGTATCGATAATTCTACTCAAAATAAACAGATCACAGGGGGCTCTTTTAGTGTAAAAACAAATCGGGCTTAGTCTGTTTGGCATTTTTGTCTGTCCCAAAGAAGCCACCAGTCCCGCCCCATCTGCTGTAATTCAAGAAGCGGGCGCCACCCCTTGACATTAAAATCCCCAAATTTACCAATTCATCCCACTACCACATGTCTGTGTATTCTTTACAATGCATTCCCGCCCAGAATACTCACACCCCACTAAATATGTCTTATAGATCCTCCTAACACGTTGTCCCATTTTTAAACCCCAAACGAAAACAAACAACAAACAACCCCCCCCACAAACCCACAACGATACAATTCACCAATTTCCATGAAACAACACTCAACACATAAGCCTCAGCATCAACATAGAACACTTGACAACATTTTTCCCAAATTACATGTCATAATACTAATTATACAACCTTTATATCATTCTTTGACAGTTTTCGGCTGATCCTGCAGTGGATTCTTCTGGCTAATTTCTGCACTCTTGTGGTCATCTTTGACTCTTGTTGTCTTTTGTTCCGTGTCTTGTTGGTTTTTGGCGTACGTTTTTTTTTTGCTTCTTATTGTCTTTTTAAATCCTTTCCGTGTGCACAATAAAGCATAAAACCAACGCATTTTTCATTCTTTTGGCATTTTATTGCTATTAATTTGTGCCAAAGAAAACATCCCCGGGCAAATTTAGCATATACAATTTAGCATTATTATCCAAGGCTCTCGAAGCTAGTCCTCCTTGATATCGCCGCATCATCCAGATCACTAATTAAGAAGTCCCTAAATCTACAACTGCCTCAGTTCTGGAAACAGCCATTCACAAGATTGAATACAGATCTACAACTTCAAGCTGGATAAGAAAAAGTGTCGAGTTGACACTGAAGTATTTCGTGAGATCCTTCAAATCTGTCCCAGGCTACCTAATCAAGAGTTTGATGATCTACCATCTGAAGACGATCTTGTCTCATTTAACAAAGAACTCGGCTACTCTGGCAATTGTTAAATGCTATCTGCAATACGTACTAATCAAATGCACCAGCCTTAGAGACATTAGCTGCTCGTCATTAACAGTTTGCATCTTCGGTAAAATCACAAACTGATTGAGGTGTCATTTATACACTTTTTCGGTGGTTGTTTAACCCTAATATCATGATTTATGCCCAAATAGGGTACTTAATAAAAGGCTAACCTTTTAACAGGTATTTCTCATTTGGATGACATTTGGATGAATTACACATGACTTGGGCTCATTTCGAGAAGAAACAGACGAGATTACGAACCAACACCAAGACTCTTGAAGATTTGTGCTCACAGAGCCTGGAGACGGCGTCGCATCTCATACACGACGCCGTCACACTTCATCTAGTGACGGCGTCACGTATCTCATGACGGCGTCAGCCCGCACCGACTTAAAACGCAAATCTAGAAGATTCATTTTACGACGGCATCACAGCTAAAACGCAACGCCGTTGCGTCAATTTTCTTATATATACAAACCCGAATTTAGGGTTTTGAGGGTGTTACTTTAGAATAAAAATAGGGTACGAACCCTAGTCCGTTTAGCAGCTGTAGGAGACGATTATAGGGCCTAAACACCCTATTGTAACTCTTCTAATTCATGTTTTAATCAAGTAAGGTTTACTTAATCATTTAATATGTCTATGTGTTGTTTGATTTATTGTTCGTGCTTTATTCTTAACATGCTCGGCTGAACTTATCATTGTGTTTATTTATGATTGTATGAAACCTAGAATGTAGATCTTAGTAATGTTGCCTCTTATGATGGATGTGTATGTTAGGTCTTAGAAAACCAGCTTTTGTCTGTATCGTTGTTGATATGTCTAGGGAAATGTGATTGTGTAGAAAGGATACCATCGGGTAACAGTCTTCATACTACCTTGCCCCCTAATATGGTTGATCCACTTTTAATGTATTTTACATGCACTTAGTAAACTCCTATGGGTTGTGTAATAGTCTTCATACTACCTTGCATGTGTGTTGCTCTAATGACATACTAAGTAGACGGCGGGTTTGTGTAATTCGTTCATGCTTTAGGAAATAGTTACACAGATCATTACAAGTGTGACAAGGCACAACATTTGGAGATTCGAATATAGGATTAAATACATGATTAACTTAGACACAATCTTTTATCATATGTTATCACCAGTTTAGGTTTAGATTATTATTTAGTTAAATAGCTAAAACTAAACCACTCTCTCCGATATATGATTTTACCTACTGCCCTCATAAAATAATAAAAATCCAAAAAGAAATCTACCTTCACCCTTGAATTCTGTTAAACCGTGATCAAGCAGCCTCCATAACCTAATCCTCAAGTGAACGATAAACAACCCGATGGCTTGCCATAACTACACTACAACGATTAGGTGCGCTGCACTAGGGAGTTTGTAAAACTTCTTGTTGTAAAAGGTCCAAAACGAGAGTCAGCAACATCAAGTTTTTGGCTCCGCCGACTGGGGAATCGTTAGGTTTTGATCATAGTTTAACTTAGTTCTACTTGCTTGAATCCTTTCAAGTAAGAATTTAATTCCCATATATTAGCTTTCTTGTAGTCTATCTTTTCTTCGTGATTATTCATTTCGTAACCCATTCTCGTCAACCACTATGGGAGACGAGAATCCTATCTGTACTCTAGGAGAGTGGTTCGAGCTCGGACGAGACCCCAAACAACATAACCGACACTTTTCAAACAAAACCAACTTCACTAACACGATAATCTACCCCTTTTACTACCACTTTTCAACCGAAAATACTTGAATCGAGCCCGAACTCTAACTAGAAAAATACCCATTGCATGTTACGTTTCTTTAGTGGAATACGTTTACAATGACACAAGGATTAATATTTTGTAAACGGATTATGTTGCATGTTGGAAAATCAAAATGTTTGTGTAGGTTTGTGTTCGTCGGACATGGAGGAGCAAGGGGAAGGATGTGGTATATTTATAGGAAAACACTTTCGGCTATTGACAATTTTGGCCCCTTAATTTCCAAAGTCTTTTAAATTATAACACAAGGGTGGTTGTTTCGAGCTTATAGCCGAACATAGGGTCGGGTTTTATGATTCCATAAATATTTTTTTTTTCATTCCGTCAAATTTAATTTAGTCAAAAACCTTTAATAAAATGTTAAATCAGGTAGAAACAAAACTTTCGACACGGTTTCGGCTAACTCAGGACGAGGACAACAAAACACTAAAAATGAAAAAATTAACTTTCGGAATAAAAATGACAAGATATTAAAATCTCTATACCACATAAATTAATAAAATCTTAAACACGGCTTGCGACGTAGCGCAAAAGTAATAATTCTCGCCAAGACGGTCAAAAATTACGAAGATAAAATAATTATTTCAACTTGTCCGTAGAAAAATAAATCGCGGCTCAGGATAAACGTCGGCCCAAAACACGGGTTGTTACATGAACATCTAAGGCAGTAGTATAGAAATCGTTTGTAACAACTTTATCTTTTGTAAATGTAATGTAATGAAAGTTAGAATGAATGGTTAGCAGTTTATGTTGTTCAAACTATATCAATTGTGTAAGAAGAAGTTGTTTTGCTCACTTAAAAATTGATTTTAACTTAGGCTATTTGTATATTCAAATAGGGAAAGATTGTTGGGTTCCGTTCCTGAGCCCTTCAGTCTTTCAGTAGATTTAAACATAAAATCCCCTAAGTGTTTCTCAAGCTGAAGTCTTTTAGCTTGAGTCGCTGAAGCTTTCTCAGCGTTCAGCGCTCTTCAAGGTCTATGGAAGATTGGGTGAGTAACTTTCACATCCAGTTTATTCACGGTACAGTAACTAAAGAAGAGCCCTTGGTTGGAGCATTAGTTTCAGCTTGGGTGACAATTCCATCCTTAACAGAAGCTGAAACTGTTGTTTCACCTCTAGAAGGTTTTATATAAAGGCGGGAAAAAGGATTGCCCCCTTTTATATTTTTTAAGTCAAAAAGGAAATAAAAAAACATCTCCTTAAAGGACTGAACCTGGAACATAAAGCATGTGTACATTAAATGGTAGCTCAACCACCCATTTAATGCTTGACATGTGTATTAGGTTAACTTGTAAACCCTAATCCCTTTGCCTATAAAGGAAATGGATTCCCAGAGTAAATGTTATCTCTTCCAATTAATGTGATACATATTGAAGAGTTCATTTATCTCTCAAATAAATTGACTCGTACTAATGAAAGCTGAAGCTTCAGTTTAGTCATAACAAGTTTGTTTTCTTATTTCTTCATAACTCTGTGTTAAGGAATAATTTCTAAAGGAGATAACACCCCAATTGTCATTCAACCACCTTGCTATTCCGCAAGCAAGGTGTGTCATAGATTCTTTATTTGATTCTAATAAAAGTCTATACGTTGAAAAGTACTTCTGTGTGTTTTAAACTTGTTCTTTATATTGCTTATATATATTTGTTTAAAACTCACTTCGTTGCCATGGAATGTGATTAGTCTAATTTGATAAACTTTATATCACATTCCTGAGGGACCAACAATCTCTACACTTGAGTTTTTAATAACTCAATAATAAACCAACTAATGACCTGAATTAGATGGATCATTAAACATGGAGTACATTAAGCACGTGGGGCTAATAAGTTTGACTTTCTTCCTCATTTCTCCATAAAATAAAACTACAATGATTCCCAATCGTCTCAAAAATGTGTACACTAACAAATGACTCGACTTAGAAACCATGTAATTAAGCAAACAATTAACTATGGTGATTTGTTATAAAAGCTTTAAATTTATAATTCTAGTTTTATCCAAATTCCAACTAACACACAGGTAAAGTATAAACCCCCGTTTATAGTATAGGTTTAGGGTAAGACCAAGTCGTTCCACAGGATTGGTAATTCTTAGAAAGGGTCGATTATATTATGAAAGGGTATATCTATAGATTGTCATGATCTAAAGATAATTGATAACATAAATTCAAGATAATAAAACAATATTTATTTGGGAGACAAGGTTATTGGGAGGAAACTCGGGATGATGATAAGTTCATGAAATTTAGTATAATTAAAAGAATGAACGGGTAGTTTAATCAAGAGATTGTCTATTTAACATAACAAGAATCCTTTTGGCTTTAAATCTAATTATTGAAAAATGCTTTAAAATTAGCTCACGTTTTAAAAAACAAATATGAACATTCTCACAGTTCTTTAACATTGAGTTGACGGCTTTAAACATTCATATATTTGAGATGATGAACATTTTATTAGCTAATCCTCACGAAGCTAATACCAAGTTGTCGTAGACAAACAACTAGGAATCAAACATATAGCCGGAGTCTTTCGACCTATATCCGGACTAGTATGATGATCAAATGATGATCGATAATCTAAATATCTAAATATCAAGTTCATATTTATCACTTATATATGGTACTAAGATATGGGTCTGATATGGTATCTGTTAGAGTTAAGTCGTCAACCATCACACCACTAAAATATTTAAGATAACCGTACAACAAGCATCTGACCCTTATGTATCATACCTGAAAACTGCTTTGGAAATGAATGATTAAAAAGGGACATTAACTGGACTAGGTCATGTGCGGACGTCGTTGCATTTGCTTGTGTGATTGAGATTTGGTTGCTAAAGACTTGCTTGAGGTGAGTTCTCGTAGCTCCATTTTTTTACTGTTTTTCTATTAGGGGAAAATGATACTAAAATGTGTTTTGAACCGTTTTCTGAACTGTGCGAAACGTGGTTTTATTTTTGGGACAATTTATGTGCTTATGACTGCTATGTGAATATATGTAATGTGATTTTACTTGCATGTACTGTGTTTGTGATGTGTTTTTGTGTAGGTGTTATTTATGTATTAAGTTTTACTATTCATTTTATGCCGACTATACCTAAAAACAACACTTTAACGGCCAGTGTACCCGGTCAGATGAAGTTTCGTGGTAAGTAGGGTGTCGATCACTAAGAGCGAGAGCGTTAATTCCTAGTTCTATCAGCATCTTAGTTATCTAAGTTAAACCTAAAACTAATGCAAAAGGGAGGTTTTAGCCTGAGAGACTGACACGAGTTTTGGGTATCTAACCTAAGGTTTTGATGAAAATTAACACAAGAAAGTTGATAAACAGAAGATAAAGAAGCGGTCATGTGATTGACTCTTAAAATATATATAATATATAATAAAATATATAATAAGTATAATCTAGAAACAATCAATGAAACCGAGAAGTAGTATAGAATATCCCCGGGTCGTTTATCCCCAACGAGGCTGTGCTGGAGAATCGATACAGTCGGAAAATTGGAGTTTGAATGAGATTAATGATTTGGGAGAGTAGAAAGCTAAATTAATCAATAACAAGCAAAAACGATTGAGAAAAACCTAAAAATGAAAGCTAAATAACTTAAATCCTAAAACGGGCACGAAAAACGAGGGTCAAAAACCTAAATTTTGCAAATTAAACCCTAAAACAAATTTAAAAGCTAAAATAGATTCTAAATGACAAATAACGAAGTTTAAAAAAAACTAGACTAAAAACGGAGGTCGTTTGACCCAAAAACGAGTCAAGACAAGAACCGTACCCGAGACCCGTTCTTTAAAAATCAAAAGTTTGCAAGATTAACCCTACGAAAGTTTTTCTATTTTTCCTACGTAAAATATGACTAAATAAAATTTCCTAAAAAAGAAAAATATTTTTTTTAATAATTTTCGTATTTTTTATGAATTTTTAAAACTTTTAAAGAAATTAAATTATAAAAAATACTAAACTAAATTTAAAAATTCTGAGAAAATTACCTAAAATACTAGACCCTAAAACTATCCTAAGAAAAATAAGAAACCCGAAATTCAGCTTATAAATAAGCTGAAAATAAGCTTAAACGAGCTTATAAGCAAAAGGGACAAAACCCCCTTATATACCAAAGTGCCCAAGGGTCTAACAGAAAAGACCCAAGGGCACAGCGGTAGGAGTGTTTGTTATAAAAGAGGGTGTATTGAGGGTTGAGACCCGGGTTCGAGTCTTGCTCACCCGGGTTTCCTCTTATCTCCCTCTTTTTTTTTAGAAAAACTTTTTACACAAACTTAATAAGCACATTGAGCTTATCATTTTTTATAACTACGACTTTTTGAGAATGCTTATAAATAAGCTAAAAAAAGGGCTCTAAAGTTGGCAGTGGCTTATGAGCTTAAAGGCTTAAAATGGCTACTTTCTTTTTGAGTTTTAAGCAAGAATAAGCAAAAGGAAAGGACTAATAAGCAAACACAGGTACAACAGCACCCTCAATAAGCAACTAAGAACACTAAGACAGCAATTAAAAAGCACAAAATAAGCTGGAACAAGAATAAGCTATTTCCTACACTATGCTTAAAAAATCAAATGGCCACTTTTGTGCTTAGGATTAAGCACTTAAAAGGGCTTCCTAAGGATTGAGCTTGTTGGGGCTTATAGCTGGACCTAAGGGCACTCTAAAAAACTAAAAAGAACTAAGGGCTTAAGGACAAATAAGCTAGAAAAGTGGGCTTGAGGATAAGCCCCTAGCACCAGGGGAAATGAACTAAAAAAGGGGGGCTTAATTTGACAGCTTAAAATAAGCTGTCAAATAAGCTCAAAATGAAAAATAAAGTTAAGACAGATTGAGCATAGCTTAGGGTGAGCTTATGCTCAAATTTTAAGCTTCTAAAAACACTTTAAAGCTGCTGATTTTTGCAAAAAGAAATAGGTAATTTGACTTTTGAAAAACTTGAAAAAAATGTTGACAGATTTGAACAAAACACAAGGACTCCTAAGGCTTTGGCTAGTTGGTTCTTGCACACACAATTTTTTTTTATACAAACCTAAGAAGCTCATGGAGCTTATCATTTTTTCTAACTACCAGGTTTCATAAAAAGCTAAGAATAAGCCAAAATAAGCACTTGAAAGTGGACAGTAGGCTTAAATTAGCTTAAAGGCTAAATGGGCTTTTTGATTTCTTTTTTTTAAGCATTCATTAAGCTAGGATTGGAAATGAGCACTGATATATAAAATAGAACAAATAATAAGCATAAAAAATAAGCAAGTTGAAATAACTAAGTAAGCCAGAAATGAAATTAAGCTAACTCCTAAACTAAGCATACAAAGGCAGCAGCTAGGGGACTTTTATCTTTAAAATTAAGCAAACTAAAAAGCAATTTAAACCCTAAAAAGCTAAGGACTTATGGACTAACCTACTGACTATCTAAATATCCAAAAAAAACTAGGGCTTAATGGGAAATAAGCTAAAAAAAATGGGGCTGCAATTGGTGGTTCAACACCAGGGGAGGTGCTTAATGCAATCTAAAAATGGCTATTTAGAGCTTATGAAAAAGATCTCAAATAAGCTCAAAACCTAAAACTAATGAAAAACAGATTAAGAGTGATTTGAGGTGAGCTTATTAGCAAAATATCATGGCCTGAAATTCATAAAAAGCTGCTGGTTTTTGAGTTGGAAAAAATGGCTTTTTGAATAAAATAAAAAAAAACTTAACTGGGCATTTTTTGACAGATTGGTTTAAAAACAAAAGTGAACTGAAATGCTATGAAATGCAACTCTTGACATTCAAATGAGACTCAAATCAAGTCTCATAGGCTGCTTATATCAACTTAACTGGATAAGCTTAAAAAAAGTTTTGGACTAAAACAGTTTTAGGAAAACTTAGGAAAGACTTGAAAAATTGATTTTAAACTGAAAACTTTTGATAAACTAAACCAACTGACCATGAATCAGCTCACTGAAGATTTCTAAAAGACTTCAACCCATTTCTCACAGCTTTTGACACATTTTAAAGTTGTGCCAAACACTCCTTAAAAAAAATTCAAGACAGGTTTTTACTAGTTAATGACTTATGAAAACAACTTTTTTTTACTGATTACATATAAAACTTAGCAACTAACATCAGTTAACATCAATTTAAATCAAACAGTATCACTAAAACTGATTAAATAAAGAGGAACAGTAGCAACAATTTTTAATAAACTTAAACTTCAAATTCCATTAAAATTAAAAGGTTTACAAGAGAATGTAGCTAAAAAAAACTAAATTAAGGTTACAATGACTAAAAAAAACTAAAACTAAATCCTAAGGGTCGTGTCCTCTTTTCTTCATCTTGTGCTTCTTCAATTTATAGCAACTGAGCTTCCCTTCAGAGTGTGCTTGTTGGTTTTCTTTTGTGAGGAGAAAGTCATAAGCAAATCCTAGCCTTCAATCTTGCTTGTTGCCCACACCTTTGAATCTAAGCCGTAAAAAAAACTTGACCAATAGGGAGTAATAGGATTGCCAAGCTGGATTTGAATGTGGGGTGAGTGTTGGTGACTGTTTTGGAGGGATGTGGGGGTGGTCAACGAGGTTGACAGAGACATGTTTGGTGGTTAGTGGTATTGGCGGGAAAACATTGTAGAAGACAAACAGTGTTTTAAAAACGGGGGTGAGGGTTTGAGGTCGGTATCCACCAGAAAATAACTAGCAACCGATGCCTTATGGTGCTTGTATAACTCTATACTGTCAAAAGTCGAACCAAAGAATTTCAAATCCGCAATAACTGAAGATTGCTGGTTTCAAGCTATGCAAGATGAGATTCACGAATTTGATCGACTTTAGGCATGGGAATTAGTACCTCAACCAGACTGTGTCATGATTATAGCTCTCAAGTGGATTTACAAAGTTAAGCTTGATGAGTACGGTGATGTTCTGAAGAACAAGGCTAGGTTGGTGGCCAAGGGATATCGACAAGAGAAGGGTATTGATTTCGAGGAATCATTTGCATCGGTTGTACGTATCGAGGCTATTCGAATCTTCATCGCCAATGCCGCCAGTAAAAACATGACCATCTATCAAATGGATGTCAAGACAGCATTCCTTAATGGCGTGTTGAAGGAAGAAGTCTATGTTAGTCAACTAGAGGGTTTCGTTGATCCAGACCATCCGACACATGTTTATCGTCTGAAGAAGGCTTTGTACGGTTTAAAGCAAGCTCCTCGGGCGTGGTATGATACCTTGTCACGATTTCTTCTGGACAACAACTTTTCCAAGGGTGTAGTTGATCCAACATTATTTACTCGGAAAACAGGCAAACATATTCTTCTTGTTCAAATATATGTAGATGACATTATATTTGCCTCGACCGACCCTAAAGTGTGTGACATATTTTCCAATGAGATGAGTTCTAAATTTCAAATGTCAATGATGGGACAAATGTCTTTTTTCCTAGGTTTACAAGTTTCTCAAAATCCCGAAGGCATTTTTATTAATCAATCAAAATTCGCTCTTGAAATATTAAAGAAATTTAATCCTCACAATTTTTCTGGGTGGTATAAATATGCTAGTAATGTTATCAATCCAGAGTCAGATTGCTTATATGTGATCAATAAAATATTATTTTTAATTTACTTTTAACTTTTTTTTAAAAATTTAATTTTAACTTTTCCAGTTTATCTCCCCCTACTTAATATGAGCATTGTTTTTAATGTGAAAATATTATAGAGAAAGATAAAATGGGAAAGTGAAATAATACTTTTCAATTGTGATTGATAATCTAAATCTTTGGTTCACGTCATTTTCGCTTCGCGCCTTCCTTTTTCTTCTTTAGCCTGTTACAAATATAAACATCGTGCAAACAAATAATAATAATAATCCTAATTAATTATTAATAGAAAGTACGATAATATTGTTTTAATGCCAACAGATGCATTTTACACACCATAATAATAATAATTGTTTTAGAGAAATTGTTTTAGAACATAAGTGACCCAAAACATGCGGTCGCATAACCAACTCGTGTCGTCTCGACACTACTCATCATCATCTTGCTGCTGTTGTGGTGGCGGAGGTGGGTACTGCTGATAATACTAGTCATACTGCGGCTGAGCATAACCAGGTGGGTTGTATGCTCCATGCAGTGGAACACTATAAACCTCAGCCATGTGCTCAAACACTCCCTGGTACCTGTCCCGGTGATATGACTGCCTATACTCCATCTGCTCTATTGCCTCTTGGCGTATCTCCATCCAACCCATCCTATCATACAAGTCCTGCATAGATGCTCTCGGAGGTCTAGGAATACCAACTCTTGGTACACCCGGTTGTGGATCCTCAGGAATGAGCCTACCCTCAGAGTCGATCAAATCTCTAAGGGTAGTCATATCCAAATCTCTACAATAAATTAGAGCACTCAAACTCCTTACCACATCCTCAGTCAACACCCTGCATTTCCTAGCAAGCTTTAAGATAAACTGTCCACAACAAATTTGAATTTCCTTCTGAGTGCCGGCTTCTTTCCTCTTCATCCATCTTGCAATCACCCAAGCTACATTCGCATACCCATTTTGGTGTCTAGCATCAAACATACTCAAGAGCCACATATCATTCTTTTGAACGTTATCATACCTAGTCGTCCTTTGACACAAACCATAAGTGATCATTTTGTGAATCACCCTTAAAATTTGGTTCTTGATAGTAGAAGTATGACTCCTAGATAAACCAAGGTGTTCCTCTCGACTAATGCTCAACCAATAATCCTGAGCGTTAAAATGCTCATCACTACGCAAACCTCCTTCAAAATAAACATTAAAACCTTCCTCCTCTAATAAAGCAAACTTTCGGCTTATTTTGATTGATATTGCTTCTTTAGCTGCTTCTTCTTGAGTTAAATGACCACCAGCTGAAGAAAATGTTCCTATATTTTGATAGAAAAAGTTAAGGTTTTCCATTTCCCGCTTCTTATTACAGCTACTCTTCCCCATTTTGCATACAAATGGCGGAAGTCCTTCTTCACCCAACAGTGGTACATCATCAATGTTAAAATCAAGTAAATGGTCCCAATCATTGTTTCTCTTTTCTTCTTCTTCGGTTTCTTCCAAGAATGGATCAATATCAGGGTATATTGTGACAGTTTCAACCCCTTCAAACTCGTTTACCCTAGAAAACCTTTAAACTAAAAATTAAGATTGAGAGAAACCTAAGGGACCAAAGCAGCCAAATCTCCTAACCTTTAGTTTAAATAGGTGGTGGTTTAATATTTTGGTCAAACCTTACAAAACCAGTCAAACTCACCTTATCAATCTCTCTCTCCACGCAAACCGCTACCTAGAACTACATTATTTGATTCTTGATTTCTGGAGTTTTTCTTGCTAAGGTAATCATTAAACTTCGTTCATTACCTTTAGATGATAACATAGGTAAAAAGAATCAAACCAAAATGCATTCAAATGTGTAGAACCTCTAAATAATCGTGCTAGAGTTTCGAAAATTTTAAATGATGTTTGGAATGTATAAGTGTGTGGTGGGATAGATGCGGTTAGGTTTAATGATCAATAATCTATGTCTGTTTTTGGATAGATCAAACATTGGTGTGTTCTGTGATTGATTTTATACTCGTTCTTGATCGAATCTCGATGGGGTGTTTGGTAATGTACTTTTATTGCTGGGATATGCTACTAGGGTCAGATGATATACAGTTTGATGTCCAATTTAGATCCCCAATCTCTTTAACGGCCACAATCCAAATATGATGATTTTCAGATGTAAATGTTGACTATTAATAGTCAACTGTCGATGTTTGTTGTTTTGAAGTACTTGTGAAGTCATGAATATGCTTAGGAAGGTATTGGAAGCCACAAATGCATGTCCCTTAGTGCTTAAGTTGGTATTTGAATGTGTTTGCATTTTATGTTGTTGATAGCGGTTTGATGAATATTCTTGATAGCGATTTGACAAAGTATTTCTCCGCACGCTGGTTTTGACCAAAATAACATCTTCCTCCCCCCCCCCGATACAGCCGGTCCTCCCCCTAAGGGATATAAATGCATGATAGCGGTTTGTTTAGGTCTGCATGATAGCGATTTGTCTAATTGAATATTTTATTTTAGATTAATTTTATAATTAAAATAATCCAAACTGTTATTTTGAATTTTTCTTATCTGGTAGAGTCTTGATTAAAATTGAATAAAATATTCGTAGCTGTTTGGTCATGGCGGTTGGATTAAAATGAATCTAACATTTGTAGCTGTTTGGCCATGGCGGTTTGATTAAAATGAATAAAATACTCATAGTTGTTTGATCATAACGGTTTGATTAAAATGAATATTATATTCGTAGCTGGTTGGTCGTGGCGGTTTGATCATTCTGCTACATAGCGGTTTGATCATTTGCCCTCACAGTGGGTTGATTAACTCTCCTCACAGCGGTTTGGCGCCAAGCAGGTAGCGGTTTGGCGCCAAGCGGGTAGCGGTTTGGGCCTAAATCTCAAAGTTTTGGCCCATTAGTCCCAATACACTCTCAAGGCCCAATCCAAAGGCACAATTACCTCGTTAAACCATTCGGGACTTGTTAACCTGTTTGTTTTCATCGAATATCCTTGACCAACGTGGACTTAATCTCACCATAATCAATCATCACGACTAATGTTCTCATCTAACCTCAATACATGTCATGTTTGCCTATCTTTGTTGATGTCATTGTGTAGACAATATGGCTGATGAGAATATTCCCGTTCCTGCTCCCACAAGATCTGATGATCAGATACTTCCTTTTACTGCGTGGGTGCCAACCAGAAAGAGCAACCATGTCTTGGATCTTCAAAAGAGGCAAAAGAACCCAATCTTTCAGATTGCTGTGGATATTCTACAAAACACAAACTTCTTCAGGGCATTCACTGCTTCTGCCTTGGTTCCAGCTATCTATATTCAACAATTCTGGAATACGCTTACATATGTGGAAAAGACTGAGACTTACCGATTTCAGCTGGATGAAGACTGGTTCACACTGGATGCAAATCTTCTTAGGGAAGCTTTAGAGATAACTCCTATTGATCAAACTCACCCGTTTGTGACACCTCTATTAGGTGATGCAATTATGGACTTCGTGAAAGAGCTGGGTTATCCACATGTAAGTCATTGTGTGTCAAGTATGGCGGTGAATCACCTATATCAGCCTTGAAGAGCAATATTGTCTATGATCAACCAATGTCTCACAGGCAAGACTTCTAGGCATGATAGGCCCAGATATCCAGTTCTTCAGATGCTTTGGGGGATTATTACAAGCACTAATGTTGAATTTGCTGAACTTATGTGGGAAGAGTTTGTACAAGCTATCCAGACTTTCCTTACTGATAAGGCCAATCTGGGCAGTCCTACTAAGAAGGGCAGGAAAGACAAGCCTCATGTTATTCCATTTTGTTGATTCACAAAGTTAATCATCTGTCACTTGGGAAGAATTCATAACATTCACCAGAGATCAACATCTCCGTTTCATCTTGCTGAAGAAGATCTCAGACTTGGTAATCTCAAATTCGTTCCCAAAGGCTAAGAAGATGAAGTCTTTGGAATGCCAATTCCCAACGAGCTGATCTCAAACAATATCAAGAATGCACCATTACTACAATGCCTTATTTCTGGAAATGTGTGCAAGCTATGATCAAGAAAGTTGCTGCGAAAAGGAAGGAAAGAAGAAATCTGCAACGTACACAAGCAACCCAGCCAAAGCAGTTACACCTTTGATGAAGACCAGGCTGGGGACCAGTCTCTGGGATAACCATGTGGCTCTTGCTGGAAAGACCTTCGAGTCCACGCATGGACGAATTCATGGCTGAATTTATACCCTAAAGAATTCAAGAGAGTTTGTAGGTTTTCGGATGATGATACATATTTCATCCTAGAGGGATCCTTCTACGCTCAACCGGGGACTCTATTATTAATGAGAGATTCTGGAGGAGATGCATATGCTTATGGGGAATCAGTTCATTAATGAATAAAATCACTGACGATGAAACCGGGAAAACTCAATGTGGATCCCACCCAACACCCTCACCTACCAACTTACATCCACATCACCATAGCTAAAGTGGTCTCCATGGTTACTGTTCCAATATATCAAGCGTCATCCTTTGTTCCTCCACTGTCCACACCAGTAATTGATCTTTTACCTCCTAAACATGCATCATCTACCACTCAAACACCAATCTTTACAGCGACAACAACGACAACAACAACACCCCTTCCACCTCCTCCATAACAACAAATCACAACTGAATCAGAGTTAGCTGAACGTGTCGCAGCTCTTGAAAAGAAACTCTCTGATTTATAGCAGACTAACAAGAATCTTGATAACATAACTCAGAATCTTGGATCTAGGGTCTACACTTTAGAGCTTAGGGATCTGTCTTATAAGAATAATGAAGCAGTCTGTGAAAGTGTCAAAGAGGCGGTTCAAATAGCTCTACAGGCTCCCCTTCGAGACGGATTCAGAGACTTGTCCGAAGAATTATGTGAAAGAAAGCTTAATCCAAAGTAGGTCTTGAATCTGGCTCTTAAAAAATCATTTCCGGAACATATCGCACTCTATGAAGCTCTTGAAGCATCTATGGAATGTGCACAGAGGGATGAGTTTCTCACTGAAAAGGATAAGTCTTGTAAGAGATGACATGATGATCAAGATCCTCCTCCTCCTCCACTAGATTCGGATTAAAGTAAGAGAAGACGACATGATGTTGGTGCTTCTGGTTCATCACAGCCACAAGCTCCTCAGTCATCAGCATGGAAGAAGTCTGACACTCGAGATGCTTCTTTAAGCTCCTCTAAGCAATAATCCGGTCCTCATGCTGAGCAAACCCAGTCGACGGGAAAATACCAATTACAAGACTCTGACAAACATATCTGATTCAGAGGACAACTGACTTAACCGCCATCTTCCAAAGACTAAGCATGAGGCCAAGATACCAGATATGGTTTTGAAGCCTATTCTTAGATGTTGAAAGACAGCCACTCCAGACCCTGCCTGGGTCATTCCTACGTCCTACATTCCTGATGTTGTGAACAACTAGGCCAATGCTTTAGCTACCACGTATCAAGCTTCGACGGAGAACTCTTTACTTGAAAAGACTAGGGATATGCGGACGTTTATGAACTTGTATTGCCAAAACGATGGGAAAGACCGAGCTTACTAAAGCAGATTTGGAAGGTCAAGCTTATGAAGTCGTTAAACCTTTCTACCCGGACGTCGTTCATCTTTAGTTTCAGATGGAAGAGTGTCACAAGATGCTTACAGATTAGATTGATTGGGCTAATCCAGAAGGTGATCAAGTCAGGATTGATATTAGCAAACCTCTGCCTCTGAGTAGTCCACCAGGTCATGCCACTATTTAAACCTAATTGTTTTTCAATAAAGAGTTGGATTATTTGCGTTATGGCAGTAAGGGAAGCGGACAAGCTTTGTCAATTTCTAAGATGAAGGTTGCTCGTTATCATGACTTTGGACTTGAACTACTCGTACCTGAGCATATATGGATCGATGACGTGTGCACCTATGACATAAGTGCCTCTTATGGTATCTCTCATTAGTGGTTTAATCATTAGAAATTCTACATTGACCGACACACAACTAAATCAAGCCACAAGGTAGTCCGAACTCACATGCGTATACTCAGTGTTGTTAGAATAAAAGCCTACTCTCGCTACGGGTACGACTACATGAAAGAGATCACACTGCACAGAGCTGATCATCAAGAATACACGATTGCCAAAAAGGACTTCAAAAACTTGTATCCTAGTGACTTTGAAGACCTGAATCTGCTGCTTCTTCAAGGTCATCTAAATCATCTTCTTGGTTTCAGGACATACTATGCTTTCTACTGAAGGTTAAACTGTAGACACTAAAAACTTAGTTGATGCGCGCGGGTTTGAGATTCCACACTCAGGATTGAGAGCTACCAGAAACAGTGAATATCACTAAATCTGGATGGGATGCAACAGGCTTGAGTTCAAGGCATGATTTTACAATCATTGTTCGCCTCGTGAGTTGTGTGTCCCTGTTCAATACAATGAACGATAAGATCATTGTGGTTCAAGAGATTTACAAGTTCAGTAGATGGTACGCTGGACAACTATTTATAGAAGCTCTCAGATTACAGAGTTAAGGAGTACAAGGTAATCAGCTCAATCCGGGTATGATATTACGCGGTTTTGGAAAACTGATAAGGATGTGGACAAAAGAGAAAAGGGAATTCATAATGCCGTTGAGCAGAGTCTCCAGATCAAGGAAGGATCTTCTGGAATTTAGAATGCTTTGTTGCGTGGACGGGTTCGCGATATTGACTACAGACTTCTTCAAAGAACGGAATGATCCTTCATCTCCATTTTTAAGATCAATATAATGTTGTGATATATTATATAATTTTATATTTATATATATATTATATTTATTTATATATATATATATATATTATATATTTATTATTATTGCGACAGGGTTCGCGATATTGACTACAGACTTCTTCAGAGAACGGAATGATCTCTTCATTCCATTTAAGATCCAATATATTTTATATTATATATTTTTATATAATATTATATATATATATATTATTTATATATATATTTGTATCTTGTACATTTTAAAGTTGTGGTAGCTTGTGTTTGTGTCAGTGTATGAATTTTTTATGAATTTTTTATTAAATTCAAAATATTTCAAACCTATCATACCAGACACTAACAGAATCTCTCATAGATTCAGCGGGAGCATTAATATGTTCCCCATTCGGCTTGTGATTAATTAGCACATTTTCTCCCAGTTTTCCACATATTTGAATCCATTGGTATCCAAAATATCAAAGGATTTGACATTTTCGATAAGGGGAGAAAATGTGATATAAATATGAAAACTAATAAAAAAATGTGATTTTGTGGATTCATGTATATACTCCTCCCTCCTTGTGCTAAACAGTTTTGATTAATCGATGCACATGTTGAGGGGGAGTGTTTCTGAAAATTCAAAAATAATCAAGGTACTAAAAGCTTTGATATTTATATCACAAGTACCTGATTGAATTTTTCAATTGGTTTTATGGCAAGGTGAACTGTATCAAATATCCGCGGTAGATACATACATACATATATATATATTAGAATAAGCAAACAAAGAATGATCATTACAACCTTACTCCACGTTACATGCTTTGACTCTTTCTTGCTCAAACTCCTTATCGGCTGCTGCTTCTTCTTCTTCTTCTTCTTCTTCTTCTTATTCTGGTCGTAATCATTCACAATTTCTTGCAATTTCAATATTGTCATACAAAACTTTTTAACAAACTCATCTTCCAATTCTCTAACTGTTTGCAGACCAACCATGTTTGCTACTTGTATTTCCTCCATGTCGTCGTCTTGAAGCAGTCTCATTATGTTAATGACATTGTGATGCTCCATCTCTGAATCAAAACCACCTATTTTTTGCTCTTTCCTATTATTTGCTTTTACTTGATTCATGACCCTCTCTCCTATCCCATCATTATGGAATTTCTTCATCGAATTTAGATACTTGTTAACTTCATCATATACCGTAGATGAATCGTAAATGCCCGTATATTTATATTTCTTGGCAAAATCATCAAGTGAATCCATGTATGCCACTACGTGTATATTATTCAATATAATTTTTTCATAGCAATTAGCAGGTAAAACAAATTCGTTTTCATTATTCTTACTTATATAGCTAATTGTTATTTTTTTCATGAGTGCTTTCAACACACGCTTAAATAAATCTTTTAATGATAAGTTTTCCAGTTGTTTTTCAATTTGTTTCTCTTCCATTGGAGAATTCAATGTAAACTTAAGATTGTTTCCAGTTGTTTTTATAGCTACAATTAACTCCGGCATTTGTTAGTCGGTTCTTCGCAAGTTTCCTTAAAAAAATTTATATATTTACTAGATACGTCCTTACACTTTTGCTTTTTCAACCATGTACTTTCCAAATTATCTATTTTTTCTTATACGAAACTTGTAAAAATTATCCACGTTATTAATTTGAGTTGCATGTCTCTTTGACATTCCACGTATATACTACGTATTAACCGATGTGATTCATTATCCGTTTTTATACGTTTCTCGTACGCCTTCATACGTTTTTTCTTATCCGTTTTATCATTCGCCATGAACTGAAATCGTTCTCACCATTAAACTTCTCCACGTCGGATTTAATTAGCGTCATCTCAATCAATTAATCACAACTATAGCTCTTCATACCAATTTGTTATGATTAACCTACTTTCGAGACAAGTAATTATATAGAACAATTGCGCAATAAATAAAGACACGAGGATTTAACGTGGTTTGGTAATCACCTACATCCACGGGCGACTGGAATTTTACTAGCAAATATGGAGTACCGAGGTGGTTACACAGTGTATCGCTCAAAATTTAGACTCCTCTCGAAAATATTTTGGACCGTCACTAGATTTTCTACACTTCTCTCGAAAGCTCACTCGTATAGAATTTTATATATCAATTCTATACCAATCTTATTTTCTCTACAAAATACTCTCACTATATTCTTTCAACAAACATGTGTGTTTGTTAATGCTTTGGATATGCATTCAAAAAATATATTGTAAACTTTTTAAAATCAAAAAACTTTTTAAAATCAAAAAATATATTGTAAAGATAGGTTTATAAAATCAAAAAATCTTACAACCCATGCATGACATGTAAGATTTATAAATCAAAGTTTATAAAAATTAAACTTAAAATCTTACACATCCACCTCAAGGGTGGTGTGGCACAAGGAGGTGCAAGACTAGGCCTAGACACTAACCATTGCATGCACCTTTCTTACAAAAACCACCAACTCTTCACATCTCTCCCATTGTTTTACAAAAACTACACACACAACTCTTGTTTTTCTTCCATCCCTTGCCGAAATTCCATCACCCTCAAACACCAAATCCATCAAAAATCTACTCAATCAAAAATATTGTAGCTAGTTGTGATGAATACCTAGCTAGTTTACATCATTTTTAAAGTGATCAAGAGGGGTTTTGTGCAAGATTTTATACACATTAGGGGCTGAGATAATTCAAGTACTCATAGGGTCATTGCATGGAGGAATAATGGTGATCTAGGGGTATTGGGTTAAGATTTAAGGCTTGGTGTAAAAGAGTCACATTGTTTTTGGGTGAAAATCATCACTTGCATCATCTAGTGGGTATAAACCTTTACTTATTTTTAATTATTCTTGTATTTTCTTGTAATTTATTTATAAATGTAATTGTAAATGTGATGAATATGATGATCAAGAGTTTATTGGGGTTTTGTGTGTATTAGATTAGGTTAAAAATGGATAAAACTAACTTAAAACATGGTGAAAATCACTAGAAAAATTAGGGCAGAATTGAACAGAAAGTTTGACACTTTTGTGTATGATAAATAATTGATTTGACTTATCTAAGTTGTGGACAATTGTTTTATGAGCTAGTAGCAATTTGAATCAGCACTTGAAAGTAAAAATTGAGTGAGATATGCAAGTTTTACTAAAAACTATACAATCTGACCTTGCTGTCTTGTTTGGATAAAAAGTGCTAGCTACGAATTTAATTGGCTAAAACTAAAAAGAGTTGAAATGTAGCTAAATATATGAAGAACTATAATCAATTGGATGGTTTCTCAGATCATTATAGTTTGGAAATGGTGCCAAAAATGGTAAAAGTAAGTTTTCAGCCAAAAATTGTAAATTGACTTTTGTATGAAAAAGTGACATTAAGTATATGATAACTCAAAATAAAGTATAGAAATAACTTATAATCTATAATGTACACTTAAATATGAAACTAGAAATGTAAATAGTATAAGTACATTATTTATAGTTAAAGAGATACAACTATTTTTATAAACATAAACTTATATAAAACTTTTACGTCTATATCCGTACCAAAAGTTATAAAGCGTTTTTGCGACGAAAACCCGTGGTGGTAGGACCCACTTTTGGGAATTTTTATATAATTAACCTACTGACCTTAATCTTATATCGACCTCGAAAACCCGAAAAATTTATACAAGTTACATACATAAACTTAAAATAGGCCATAAAACTTAAATGGGCCACTAGACCCAAATACACTAATTATATTTATAAGACTTATTGGGCTTAGCATTGGGCCCAACTCACTTGGGCCTAATATTTGGACTAAGGTCTGGTCATGGGCCATTAAAAAGAACTAAATTACTTAATGGGCTTATAATTGGGCCTATTGGGATTTTTGGACCAATTGTGATAAAACTAGTGAAATTTAACAAGTAATAAAACTAGTAAAAATGTCATACTTTAAAATTCACTTAGAAAACTTAAGTGTGATTTAACTTACCCAATTATAACTTGATCATCATACTTATATATACATACTTGTCTATTTTGGAGTCGTTATTATTTTTAACGACATAAAACCTGAAACCCATACCATTGTTGTATAGGTTTCCGACGTGATTACGCGCGGACGGACCGAGTGGTTATATGTCGATCTATTTTCTTCGACATTATCAAGTGTAGTTAGTTCATAGCCTTCGCCTTTACTTTTTATGTTTTATTTAAAACCCGCTGAGGATACATGCTAGTTTTGAAAATTGAACACAAGATTGTTTGGTATGCTGGACCCGTTCCTGAATTATATTTTGCACGAGTACCTATCGCATAAAGTCCCTAATTTCATGAACCGCTTAATTGCTTGGATTAGCGAGCGCTAATACATTTGATAGATCTATTGGGGTTGACATCCCCCGTCCGGGGTTTGGATCCATTGTGGGAACACCCTTGAACGGACGATTTGTGATTAGAGAAATGAGGTATATTAGCGATAATACCTCGTGTGGGGGCAAAGAAAATTGTTTATTTCATATGGTAATTTATTACATATGTGGTTGATGTTAACGCTTGAGGTGTCATGAGCTCGGTGCAAATATTATATAACTTGTTTGATCCACAATGTTATAAGATGATGTATAAAATAAAACTTGTGTTCATGTTATGGTTTATGAAAAACTCTATGAATTCACTCAACGTTTCGTTGACTTTTTAGCATGTTTTATCTCAGGTAATCATGGATGATGGATGACTTGGAGTTCACGAGGAGGGCCTTGCGTGGTTTTTGTTTGAACTTCTAAATGTCTCCATGTTAAAATGTTATGATACAACTTGGTATTTTTGTGAAACTTAACGTTATGATGGGTGACTTTTGTGGTACTATGGTTTAACCATATGTCGAATATGGAATATTGTTCAAACATGTTATTTTGGGACCAATGTTATTATAACGTCTCTTTTGAGTCGTTCTTTATCAATTATGTGTGATTGTACTATGAAGTAACACCCATATATGTTCCGCTGCGTTGTCCCGAAATGGGGGTGGTTACAGATTGTGGTTGGTACCAGAGCCATAAGTCATAGAGAACTAGGTCAACTTTTCAAAAACCTAAACTATGACTATTTTTGGGTTACGCACGCAAAGACTCCTCGTGGCATTCATCCAGTCATCCCTGTAAGTTTACTTTTTTTTAAGTAATGGTTTATGCTTTATGATTGGTTAATCATGGATGAGTAGTATTTATGAAGTAAATACTATAATATGTATATATGATTATATAATACATATGGATTATTATGTTAAACAAAAGAGATTTGTTTATGTATAAAGATTAAATGAACATTGTTCATGGGTTATTGGAATTATTTTGGATGAATATTTATTCATACATATTTTATATAAGTTGATTTTACGATATAGTGACCTTATATGTTATTTTGCATGATTGCAGATAATCATGGCAAATGTACCCTCACGATCGTGCATGTTGAGCTCTAGCTTGTTCCTTAAACGCTTAGACCTAAGCAGAACGTGATCTTTGCGAAGAACGAAAAATATAGAGTTAAGTATGAGTTAGATGCTAAACAAGGATGTTTGGAAATTATAAGAGCTCATAAGTGTAGTTTGTGGCTTTTCTCTCCCATAAGCTTCTAACCGGATTAATAATATGTGCTATTTTTGAAAATTAAACTTAAATCAATAATTTTTGAAGTATATAGTCGATATCAATAATTTTAGTTCAAATTTATACTTAAATTTTCTAAAATGAAATTTTCTCTATATCATGGTAAAAAAATGATGAAAAATGTGGTAATAATAATAATAAACTGTGGGTTGATAAAATTATATTGCATCTTGTCGGCTCACAACCGATGTTGCAGTCTTCTAAATAAGGACTATAGTAAGAATAATAATCCGAGACTGATAAAAGTTTGGTGCATCTTGCCGGCTCACAACCGATGTTACAGCCTTCTAAAAGGTCGAGGATTTCATTAGTTTAATGGATGTGTAATTATATTAAGTGTAGTAAACGTGAATTAATAAATATAGGGAAAATCTCTTTTTCTTAAATTTAAATATGCTTTAGAACTAAGACCATTTCATTTTAAGTTGTGGTTTTTCTAAATAAGCTATGTATAAATGGAAACCTATGAGTTTTTGAAACCGAAGGTCCGTGAGTCTCAATACTAGTCTCTGTGGGGTGTCAAAAGCCTGGTCACTTAGCCGCAAGGTTGGGATGTGCCGAGACGAAAGTCGCTACATGGGATGATCTCGCCTTCAAACTCATTATTCTCAGGTGGAACGTGAAGCATATAAATTTTGCAAAACATTGATCCATGGTTGAAATTCAAAATGGCACATTCACCTAATATAATAATTGTCGGGGGCGAAAAGTTTACAAGTTATAGTTATGAGTAGTGTTAGCATATTTACTTATACTTAACGGTGATTTCGTTTTAAGCTTGGGTTAGAATAAGTGAAAAATCAGGAACGATAAATTTATCCTTTTTGGGGCATTTTAGGATTGAAATGCGTCTTGTTCTATGACCCTAAAAGTTATGAAATAACGAAAGCCAAACGTGTTAGTTAGTTGCTAAGAAAAATGAAAAAATACAAAAATATTAGTAGTTGTTAGTGTAAATATAAAAAATGATCAAAACGGGGCTTTTCAGAGCTTTTGATTCTTTCATTCCCCTTGACGAACACTTAGCTACTTTTCGAGGTTATTAGTCAAGGGGAATTGAGGGTCTTAGTTTTCTTAAGTGTTTACTTATAGCATTGCGTGAGGACACGAGAATAGTTTAGTATGGGGGATTTTGGTATGTGCCTAAATACACATACCATTTTCCATTAAAATCGGACATAAATGACCAAAAACGTATCAAAAATACATTGTATTTGTATGTTTTTACTTATATTGTGCAAGAAACGGATATCCGACAAAAGGACGAAAAATCAAGTCAAAACGGACAAAACCGAGCACGGAATGGAAAAGCGCGAAAGTCAAAATCAAAGTCAAAGTCCAAAAAGTAAAAGACGAAGTCAACCCCGACAAAGTCAAAGGTCAAAGCCGAAGCCGTAACCGAAGAGATACTTTATAGGCCCACCCTTACCCATCTAATGGGCCAGGGCAGCCCATTAAGCATTTATATGAAGACCAATACAACGAATATGGCCCAAAATCCTCTTAATCATAAAAAGGCCCAACAATTAAAACCTAGGCCCAATCCCTTTTAACTGCCATTAGCCCTAAACCCTTAACTGTTAACTGTCGTTAGTCCCCAAAGACTGTGACTGTAATAAAACTATACAACTTGAGGGGCCTTTCTTGCCAACCCCTTTAAACTTATTACACCACAAGGACGATGGTTGCAATAACAAAATACAAAATGTGGGGCTAAAGTTGCATAACCACAAACTTTAACCTAGTCAAACATAAACCAATTTTTCCCGTTAATCCCCTGTTCACCTTCCCTGTCACTTTCCCACCTCATTTACTGTTCGCACCACAACAAAACCATCACTTTCCCTTAAACCCCACCCCAAGAAGTCAATGCCATGTTGGCAATCCTACACCATTCTATTAGGCAGAAGACAATGATAAGAAAATCAAGGGTTTTGATCAAAGGACTTGATGACTAAGAAATTTCAAGGGCTGAGATTACTTTTGACCTCTACTCACACAACAAACACAGCTCTTGAGCTCTCTCAGTGAAGAAGCACACAAGTGAAGACCAAGACATATAGGATTTTAGTATAAATATAGGACAATTGTAGCTCATTGTCTTTTGTCGAATTTTGTTTAGTCAAGCTTTGTATTAACAAATTTGTACCATCATAATACTGCAATTTACTTTTCATGTCATTTAAATTTCTGTCATTTAATTTTAAGCATTGTATTTTTTTTAAGTTAATGAAAATTTCAAGTTTCCTTTAAATTCTGTCATTTACTTACATTGTCATTTAATTACTGTTTTTAAGCTGTTATATAAGCTTTTGAATCATTAAAAGTTTATATAAAGACTTGTCTAATTTTCTGTCTTAAAAAAACCAAAAATCAAAAATCACAAAAAAAAAGAATTTGTCAAAGAATACATGGTGCAAGGTAAATTGTGGATGGCCTTGGGTTAGTGCTTCTTGGAAAGTTATAAGATTGGTTTTGAGGGCTTATTCCCTTGCCAAAAGCTGTGAACCTTTGTGAGTTTCCATTTTCTCATTTTTCATTTTTGATTATTACTGTTCATGTGCTTATTTATGCTTATTTGCTGCTTATTCTTGCTTATTACTGTTGTTTATGCTTACTTGTCTTTGTTTTATGCTTATATGTCCTTTAGTTAAATTTGTCTTTAAAACTGCCTTAAGTAGCATAATCTGCATATTCTTTGTTTGCTTATTATATTTGCTTATTTATGTTTGTATTTTGCTTAATTTTGCTTATTGTCCATTGTTTACAATCTGTCTTTAAAAAGCTTGCTTAAATCTTTGAGAAATCAGTTTTAAAATAAACTTTATAAATTTAAAGGGGTGTTTGGGACAGTAGGTCAAAGTGGGTCAAAATTGTTAAAAAAACCATTTGGGTCACCTTGTCAACTTTAACAACCCTTTTTAAGTCATAACAAGCTGTTTTTAAAGAGTTTCAAAGTCCAAAACATATTTTGGAGGTTTATTGAAATCTTACTTTCAATCTGTGGCTATATAGTTGTTCATATATGCTTAACTTGAATCTTTGGCCTAAGCTACTTTTAGTCCATGTTTTTAAGTCTCAAATGGTGGTGTTAATGCATTAGTTTAGTTGCTTGTAGCCTGCACTTATTGATTCTTAGTTATAACCAAATTTGTCTAAGTGTTTTTCAAGTTTAAAGGCCCTTTTTCAAATTCACATTTAGGTTAGTTAAAAGTGTTTTTAGGATCTGAAATTAAGAGCATAAGCTCATTGGTGGTTAAGCTTCATCTGTTTCAGCTTTTCTTAGTTTTTAAAGCTTATTTACTAGCTTATTTTTAGGCCTGCACATTGTCAGTTGTTTTTTTTAGAAAACCAAAAGTGCATACTCAGTGTGAGCAGCAGTTTCCCTTCAGCTTTTTAGTAGCTTATTTGAGATTCAAACCATTTTTTGATTGCTGATTTAGAAAGCCCCTTGGATAAGCTTTAAGGTCCTATAGCCCACATAGCCATAAGGATCCTTTAAGGTGCTTAAAAATAAGCCCAAAAGTTGTCCCTAGGTTGTTTGCTTGTCAGTGTTAGCCCAAGTGCTTATTTGTTTTTTTTGCTTCTCTGCTTATTATAATTGCTTATTAGGAGTAGCATAGCATCTGTTTTAGCTTATTTGCCTCTTTAGTTGCTTATTGGTGCTAAAAAAAGCCCAAGCAGTTTAGCTTTTAGTACTTAGTGTTAAAAAAAAGAAAAAAAAAGACCATTTTGTCAGTTTTTCTTTGCTTATATTGTGTTTATTTTTAGGTTTTATAAAAAGTTTTTTTTAAAAGTTTGTTATCTCAGCTTATTTTATAAGTTTTTTTTTTAAAAAAACTTTTACCCAAAATTCTTATTTGCTTATTATGTTTAAAAAGCCAAAAAGTTAAGCCTAAGTCACTTAGAGTAAAAAAGGGCAATCTGTCAGTTTTAATTGGCTTATTTCTGGCTTATTTTTAGTTTTAAAAAAAGTTGTCCTTTTAAAATTTGCTTATTCCCATCTTAAGTTTAAGTTTGTAAAAAAAATGTTCAAAAATAAAACACTTGGGAAAGGGGAAGTCAAGGGTGAGCAGGGCTCGAACCCCTGACCTCTACCCTCTCAACCAATCGTTTTAACTCACACACCCAACTCCACTGCGCCCTTGGGACTTTTTCGTTATAAGTCCCAAGTGGTTTGTATATAAGGGGTTTTTCCCATATTTGTTTATCAGCCCTTTTGGGCTTATTTACGGCTTATTTCGATAAGCTGTTTTCTCCTTTTTATTTTTCTTAGGATTTTAACTGTTTAATCTATTTTCCCTGAATTTTTCAGATTTTTAGGAATTAATTTAGTATTTTTAATCATTTAATTTCATTAAATCAGTTTTTAATTCATATAAAAAATATAAAAGTCAAAAAAATATAATTCTTTTTTTTTAAATTTCTTTTATCATTTAGGACTTAGGAAAAATAATTTTGCTTTTGTAGGGTTAAAATTTTAGATTTTTTTTTTAAAGAACAGGATTGAATCCCGTTCATGTTTTTCGTGTTTTTAAGCTTAAAGTGCTTTCGTTTTTTCTAACACCCCCAAATTTCACGTAGCGGAATATACAACATTGGGTGTTAATTCATAGTACAATCACACAAGGATATAAAAAATGACTCGAAAAGAGGCGTTTAAAAACATTGTTCCATTTAAAGAAGTTTCAGAGTAATCAACATACGTCCCACAGGATCGTTACCAGATTCATAACATAAGTTTTTCCAAAACATGGATGATTAGTTTGATAAAATGGAACAAAATACAAGTTCTTAAAAACTTTTAGCGCAGACTCCTCGTACATAGCGTCCATCACCCTTGATTACCTGAGATAAACATGCTTAAAAAGTCAACAATAATGTTGAGTGAATCCATAGAGTTTGTAAGAGTTAAAAGAGAACACAAGTTTTGTTCATCGTGTGACTTGTTGTACGAACAAGCCATTATCAAGTTTCTATTGCAATAAGCTCATGACACCGAAGCCTTGACGTTAAATCATATCTTGTATGTAAATCATGTTGCCCCATAACTAGGTATTATTGCCTTATACCTAACTTCTAAATACAAATTGTCCGTTGACTGGGTGCTCGAAAGGATTCGATTCATACCCCCGGACAGGGCTGTCAAACCCAATAGATCTATTTACTTGTACTAGCGCTTACCCATTATAGGCAATTAACAGTTCATGATGTGAGGTCTTTTGGCAATAGCTACTTATGCAATTAATCTCATATTCGGGTCCAGCATACCATAAAATTTCTTGTGCTCAGTTTATAAAACAAGCATGTATCTCCCTCGCGGGGTTTTATAAATACAGTTTAAAAGTTGAAAGGCGAGGCTATGAACTCACCGTAAGAACAATTAAATCAGAAGTATTAATGAGTCTTGATGAGCGGGGAAGTTTCTCCATGGCACACTCCTAAAATACGTGAGCGATTTAGTACTAGAAGTAGCAATTTCGTAGAAATAAAAATGTGATCTTGAGATGTGTTTCGGGATATGTATGGCATTTCTACTAGAAAACTTTTATAAGTCCTTTTTATCCCAAAATGACATGTGACCAGGTTCTTATAGTCAAATGATCATCTAACAAGTTTCGGCTTCTTACCTTTTATTTTTTCACGGTTGTACTATCCGTTTTTAAAGTTTTGACGAGGACGTAAAAACTAGTTTCTGAATTTAACTTGACTTCATGGACTCATATCGCTAGCTCAACAAATGTTTCTATAGATGAGGCTTTACCCTGGAAATCTATTTGAGTATAGTATTCCAGAAATTTAAGTCTCACAATTTTACATTGTTTCGTAAACTATGTGGAAAATACCATTTTACCCCTGGTTTGTACCAAAATAGAAAGATAGCAAAAATTTTACCACTTTACCTAACCATTAAATCCCAAAACCAAGATAGCATGAAGGTGAGGTAAAGGCTATGTTTTTCCTTTATGTTGTATAATATGAATCCCAACCTTTAAGATCTATTATTTTATGCAAAAATTTAGAGTTTAACTTCGTTTTTCCATATCTTATGTCCAGATTTGACCTATGTTTTGTTTTGGCCATAACTCATCATACCTAAGGACGGTGGTGAGCATCCAACTATCCTATGATGCTCTAAGAATGTATCTTTCCAGCCATTAATTAATTCATAGTCTCCAGGTCTAATATTTTTGAAATTCACACGTTTTGCTTACTGTTTCAAATCAAGTCCCGATTTTTCAAACTCAAAACCTTTTTAAACTTCATTTACTTCATCTAAGACTAACCCCATGCCTATAACTAATATAAAAAAACCCTTAAGAACTAATTCACTGTTATTCAGATACCCAAGCATCCATTTTCATGGATTAAAATTAAATAAAACAAGAAATGAAAAGGTAGAACAAATAAAAAGGAGATTAGGGCTTACAAAAATGAAGATTAAGACTAGTGAATCAAACAAGAACCCTCCTTTCTTGTGTTGGCTGAATTCGAACCAATGTAACACAAGATTAGCTAGCTTCTAATCTTCTTCTAATGATGATTACACTCTTCCAACAAAATCTCAATCAAAACCCTCAAGAAAACCTAAGAAAACAAGCCCTAACTTCTTCAAATCTCCAAGAAATTGCACCAAACATTGTAAGAGGCTAAAGGATGGTGTTAAGAGGATAAAAATGAGTAGGAAAATTTTGTGAAGATGGTGGTGGTGGCAAGGTGGTGTATGGCAGCAAGCAAGAAGAGAAGAAAGGAGAAGAGATTTGAAAATCTTGTGAAATGAAAAGGTTGCATGTGTGGGGAAAAGAGGAGTATAATTAGGTTTATAGAAAATTGTAAAGTTGTTGTGTGTAGTGGTGTAGAAACCGGCCATTGGGCCTAGGGTTTTGTAAAAAATTTAATATACCTATATATATATATATATTATATAATATATATTTATTAATATATATATATATATATATATATATATATATTTATTTTTAGTTTATAAAAGTTTAATTAAAGTGTAGTGTAAAGTAAATTAAGAAAAGGTAAGGTTTAAGGTAAAAACGCGAGTTTTAGCAAGGATTTACGTAAACACGAAACACAACGGAAATGAAAATAAGGAAACTTATAATCATCAAGGAATATTATGTATTATTAAAACACTTAAGATGCGCTAGACGGAATAGATTTCTAAATTACGGCTCACGCAAAAGCTAAAAACGGATAAATCTTACTAAATCGGGTGTAAAGTAAAATTAATTACCTCGCTAAAATATGAAAATAGAAAATAAAGCTCGGAGAAATAGTGCCGTAATTACGAATGTTTCTCCTCCTCCTTTAGGAGCGCCGTCCCGTTGCTCGATTCCTTATATCTTGTTTTTCTTATTATTCGAGTAAGATGCGGGTAATTTCTTTGAAGAAATTTCTCTCTCCCAAGATGTATTCGGACCTCGTCTGGAATTCCATCGTACTTTAAACAATAGGGAATTTGAACTTTGCATGCGCATATTCATTCGCGGTCCATGATTTCTATAGTTCTCGATAAAGTGCATTAGATTTGTCGTCAAGGTTGGATCTCTTCAAGTGGGATACAAGTTTTCATCCGCTAGACTTTCTTGTGAGATGCGAAACTGAAGGTGTTATGGTTATTCATGAAGTTTATCAGGAAGTTCCAATTGTATGCCCGGGGACCAATCCCTTTCTGATGTTTTTGATGGCCAATGTACCGTGACTCTGCTTACCACGTTTCCCCAAGCGGAATTCGCCTTCCAAGGACGTTCTTTAACATGACCATATCACCCACTTGAAATTCTATCGGTTTGCATCTAACATCCGCATAACTTTTCTGACGGCTTCGAGCAGTCAACAACCGATTTTTAATCTGCACTATCTTCTCAGTTGTCTCCCGTACCATTTCTAGACCTGTGAGTTGGCTATCTCTAACCTCACTCCAGCAAACAGGTGATCTACACTTTCGCCCATATAAAGCTTCAATTGGTGAAGCCTAATGCTCGCTTGATAATCTGTTATTGTAGGAGAATTCAACTAACGGTAAGTGTCGATCCCAACTACTACCAAAATCAATTACGCATGCTCGCAACATATCTTCCAACGTCTGTATCGTTCTCTCGCTTTGACCATCTGTCTCTGGGTGATAAGCAGTGCTCATATCCAGTTGGGTTCCCATCGCTTCTTGCAGTGATTTCCAAAATCTTGATGTAAACAAACTGTCTCTATCAGAGATAATTGACGTAGGCACGCCATGCTTACATACAATTTCTTTTAAGTATAATTGGTGCGGTTTCCTATGCTGTCAGTCTTCTTCATCGGCAAGAAATGAGCAGATTTGGTTAATCGGTCGACAATAACCCAAATGGAGTCATAACCACTTGGCGTTCTTGGAAGTCCTGAGACATATTCCATGTTATTTTCTCACACTATCCACTATGGATTTTCAGGGGGTTGTAGTAGACCGGATGGCTTTTGGTGCTCAGCCTTAACCTTGGCACAGGTCAAACATTATTAACTGAGGTGGCGATTTCAGCTTTCATGTTCGGCCACCATTGAGCTATTTTAAGTCTTGTTCATCTTGTTGACTCCGGGTGGATGGGATTATTTTGATTTATGTGATTCATGCTTGATCAAATCCCGTAATCCTCCCAAAACATATGGTAACAAATTCGCCCTTCAAATCATTTGGATTCCAATCGAACAGATCTCAAATAATCGGCTTGATCAGCCCCTTCTAAGATTTCAACGTTCATGTTTTCCTCTTTCATTGCATCTGTCTGCTGCATTTAGTATTTTATCTGGTAAATTGGTGTGTACCGTCCATGACAAAGATTCTAACCCTTATTGGTTCTTGTCTTTTCGACTCAGGGCGTCAGCTCTATACGTTGGCCTTTCCAGGATTCTTGGTAAGAATTTTCGCAATCCAAGTCACTCAAAAGTTCAATCCATCGTCGCTGTCTTATGTTGAGTTCTTTTTGATCTAGAATGTATTGTAGACTCTTGTGATATGTGTACACTAGTTTCACTTCAGTCATACAATTATGTCTCCAGAGTCTAAGTGCAAACACTACAACACCCTGTTCTAAATCATGGGTTATGTAGTTTTCCTCATGTTTCTTTAGTTGTCGAGAGGCATATGCTATCACCTTTTCCCTCTGCATTAGAACAGCTCCAAAACCTTTGTGCGACGCATCGCAATATACAACAAAGTTTTCAGTTCCCTCATGCAAGGCTAGGATAGGAGCGGAACATAACTTCTACTTCAAAGTTTGGAATGCCTCATCTTCTTCCGTACCCCATTCATACTTTTTGTTCTTCTCGGTCAACTTAGTTAGAGGCTTGGAAATTAACGAAAAACCCTCAATGAATCTTCGGTAATATCCGGCTAAACCCAAAAATTGTCTGACTTCTTTCGGTGTTGTCGGTGCAGACCAATTTCGGATAGCCTCAACCTTCGCAGGATCCACGTGAACACCTTTATTGTTGATCACGTGACCGAGAAATTGCACTGACTCAAGCCAGAAATCGCACTTCGAGAATTTGGCGTATAATTGCTCATTCTTGAGCAACTCTAAAATGATCTTCAGATGTCTTTCGTGCTCTTCTTTATTCTTGGAGTAGATAAGTATGTCATCAATGAATACGATCACAAATTTATCGAGGTATGGCTTGCACACTCGATTCATTAGATCCATGAATACCGCAGGAGCGTTGGTTAGACCAAACGGCATTACTTGAAATTCATAGTGACCGTACCTAGTCCGAAAAGCAGTAATAGGAATGTCTTCTTCTCTAATTCGGAGTTGGTGATAACCAGACCGAAGATCGATCTTTGAGTACACACTAGAACCTTGAAGTTGATCAAACAGGTCATCAATCCTCGGAAGTGGATACCGATTCTTGACTGTCAACTTATTTAACTCGCGGTAATCGATACACATTCGGAAAGTTCCATCCTTCTTCTTAATGAACAATGGGTGTTGCCTCCTTGAAGCAGCTCTCTCTCGCCCCGATTCCCCAAGTTCAAGTTTCGATCGATATTTGCGGAGTTGATCATCCCTCTCGAAAACGCAGATTTGAAGTAGTCTATAATTTACTGAGTACTCAGTATAACTCACGCATTCGTGTACAAACCAGTGCAGACGAAGTAACACGAATATCCCCGGTAGTCAGTCCATTTCCATCAGCAGTCTCAGCATCAACAGAAGAAAAGGACTGACCGACCGCCGTTCATGCCAATCGGTACGGGGCTCATGTAACAGGTGCAGCACCCGGTACAAGTTCAATTTTAAATTCCACTTGCCGAGGTGGTGGGAGTCCCGGTAAGTCGTCAGGAAACACCTCGGGGAAATCTCGAATCACTGGTACATCTTCCAAACGTTTCTCCTTTGGTTCTTTCTCAGTTACATGTGCCACGAACAACTGATGTCCTCTTTCGATGTATTTACTAGCCTTAATGCAGGATATTATCTTCAATCGGGACGTACTACGGTCGCCCTCAACTACCAGCGTCTTGTTCTTGACGGGTATATGCACTACTTTCTTGCCACATACGATAACGGCATCTTGATCAACTAACCAATCCATCCCAATAACTACGTCAAAAGTTCCAGCACATGGCATAAGGTCAATTTTAAATAAGTGGTTTAATAAGTTCAGGGTACATCCTCTTAGGACAGTATTAGTACTAGCGACCCTTCCATCGGCCAATTCCAATTCATAGCTAGTGTCTAGTCTAACTGGATTAATGTCTATCAAGTGACTAAAACTAGTGTTCACGAAGCTTTTGTCAGATCCTGAGTTAAATAATACAGTTGCATAATGGTTGTTAAGTAGAAACGTACCCGTGACCACGTTCGGTCCTTGCTACTTCTCAGCATCTCTAATCATGTAAGCCCAACCTCGAGCTTCCTCACCTTGTGGATCCCTTCTCTTCGGACAATAGTTCCTTGTGTGTTCCTTTTCTCCACAATCATAACACGTCACGGTTGGTCGCGCGTTAGCACCCGTAGCTATAGCTTTGCCCTTACAGTCTCGTGCCATGTGACCTGGCTTTCCATAGTTGCTACATACTACCTTGCAATACCCAAAGTGATGTTTTCCATAACGATTACAGAGTGGTTTGTTTCCAGCATACCCACCTTGCTCAGTAGGGGCGGTGGTCATCGCTCGCGCATTACCCTGCCTTTGATTATTTTGCTGGTTATGGCGGGTGTTGTCCCTGTTGTTGTTTCTGTTGTTACCACCTTGTGAGCTTTCCCATTTCCTTTTATTGCCCTCGGCAATCCTTTCTATTCGAGCTTGAGCCTTTTGTTCCATCAAGGCATGTGCCATGCGCACAGCTTCATTCAGGCTAGTGGGTTTGGATCCAATAACTGTACCCTTTATGTTGTCAGTTAATCCCCGGATATAGGCTTCAATTTTCTTGCGTTCACTCGGGACCATTTCCGGACATAGTTGAACCAGCTCATGAAAGCGCTTGGTGTAAGCAGTTATGTCAAACTCCTTGACCTTCAAATTCCACAGTTCGTGCTCCATTCGTTGAATTTCCTCAATGGGGCAAAACTCTTCCGTCATTAACCTTCTCATTTCAGTCCAACCGATCTGATTTGCAGCTTCTAATCCCATCGTTGCTACCTGGGAATTCCACCACGTCAAGGCACGCCCTTGAAGTGTGGCAGCAGCAAATTTGACCTTTCGCGCTTCAGCACATTCACTTATTCCAAAAACCATTTCCGTTTTCTCGAACCACCTACTTAGCTCAACAGCTCCCTCGTGTCCATGGAAGACCGTAGGGTTGCATTTCATGAATCCCGAAAAGGTACATTCTCGAGCAGCTGGCGCCCCACCTTGGCCCCCAGCTTCATTGTTTCCTTGTCCCCTTGCATTTACCTGCCTTTCTCGCTCTGCCTCCACAGCCGCATTGACCCTCTCAGTGATGAGTCGCTCAATCGCAGCTTGGTTCATTGCTTTTGGTGCCATGATTCTATCACAACACAAAGAAAGCCTCAATGAGTATTTATATAATGACATAATCACATCATATACAAACGAACCAATAATAACAACAATCACAACAACATCAAGTAGTAAATCAAAGGATAGCCATTTTCATCATTCATTACCAAAAAGAGTTAATACATAGTTGCATTGTTTCACAAAATGATATAAATCGTTACAACCAATGGCATAAATTCACTAACTGAAGATTCAGTTTAGTGGTTACAAAACAAAAGATGCTACTAATAAAATTAAACTACTAAGAGTCACGAGGTGGAGATCCTTGTGGCTCAGATGGTGAAGTCTCCTTCTGGGTAGGGGAATCATCATTATCAGTAGCAGGAGCAGTGGCAGCATCACGTGCAGCAACATACGGATCTCTAGGATCATTGTGAGTAACAGGAGCCAATAGAGTCTCAGGTAGAGCATATGGCGGCTCTTGATACTGCAGACGCGGTGGTAATAGATTCTCAACCATAATAGACCAACGCCTCAAGTGATGGTAATGCCATGTCGCACGGTCATGCTCTCTCCAAGCATCTCTAGTGCGGTTTTCACTGCAGTCTAACATCATCTTCAGTCGCTTATTATCAGCACGCACATCCTCCTCCTCAATATGCTGAACCCTGCGATGAAGAGCATCCAGGTCACTCCTAATGTGACTTGGAGTGAGATCCTCGGGGTTATGACCAGCAGCAGCAGCAGATGACGATGATCCCGTCCAAACCTGAGTATCAGTGAAGAGTCTCTTAAGTGGTGTTAGTCTGCAAGTACCGATGGTAGCAGCCTCAGGTATAGGATTAGCAGGAACAGGAGGTGGTATGGGTGCAACTTCAGCCTCATCCTCAGCCTCAGCCTCATCCTCAGCCTCAGCCTCGGAGTCCGATGCAGGTGGCGGAGGGTAAAGTGGGTCCGCCCCCTGATAAGGAAGTATCCACTCTGGGCCGTCCCATTGTTCATCAGCTTCCATCTCTTCCTCTTCTTCTTCTTCTTCCATTTCCGGATCTTCTTCCGGATCTTCCTCCTCCTCCTCCATCTCTGGGTCTTCCTCTTCAACCCAACCGTTCATGTTGTCTGGTGCTGCCTCCGCAGCTGGCGCGAACTCGTTATTGTTTGGAGGTAGGTTGGCCATGATGATCTGCAAATTGCGTAAAATAAATAAGGATTACTATATGAATAATAATTTATATGAGAATGCGAATGCATGACGATGCTTCAGGAATATGCATGATGATCGATAAATAGTATGAATATGCACAATAATATTTGTTACATATAAAAATTTCATTTTTGAAATCTAAATAAACAATTCTTGATGCTTCGCGATAACGCATATCACTCGATATTATATAAACATTATCAATTACATATAAAAATATTTTAGTAATAGAATATTCGATAGTAATGTACCCAAAATATGCATAAATACTCAAATGGAAAAACTATGATTGTGAATAACACAAGGGCTTCGAGGAGTCTTAGCGCGCATAAAAAGGGTTATAGTTTAGGTAAAAAAAATTGACCTAGTTCTCTATAACTTGTAGCTCTTGATACCAATCTCTAACACCCCCAATTTCACGCAGCGGAATATATAATATTGGGTGTTAATTCATAGTACAATCACACAAGGATATAGAAAACGACTCAAAAAGAGGCATTTAAAATCATTGTTCCATTTAAAGAAGTTTCAGAGTAATCAACATACGTCCCACAGGATCGTTACCAGATTCATAACCATTTACATTTTTTTTTTTTTTCCAAACAGGATGAATAGTTTTGATAAAGGAACAAAATACAAGTTCTTAAAAACTTTTAGCGCATACTCCTCGAACATAGCGTCCATCACCCTGATTAACCTGATATAAACATCTTAAAAAGTCAACAATAATGTTGAGTGAATCCATAGAGTTTGTAAGAGTTAAAAGAGAACACAAGTTTTGTTCATCGTGTGACTTGTTGTACTGACAAGCCATTATTTAAGTTTCTATTACAATAAGCTCATGACACTAAAGCCTTGACGTTAACTCATATCTTGTATGTAATTCTTGTTGCCCCATAACTAGGTATTATTGCCATATACCTAAATTCTAAATACAAATTGTCCGTTGATTGGGTGCTCGAAAGGATTCGATTCAGACCCCCGGACAGGGCTGTCAAACCCAATAGATCTATTTACTTGTACTAGCGCTTACCCATTATAGGCAATTAACAATTCATGATGTAAGGTCTTTTGGAAATAGCTACTTATGCAATTAATCTCATATTCGGGTCCAGCATAACATAAAATTTCTTGTGCTCAGTTTATAAAACAAGCATGTATCTCCCTCGCGGGGTTTTATAAATACAGTTTAAAAGTTGAAGGCGGGCTATAACTCAGCCGAGAACAATTAGATCAGAAGTATTATGAGTCTTGAATGAGCGGGAAGTACTCCTAGGAACCTCCTAAAATATGTGATGCGATTTAGTACGTAGAAAGTAGCAATACGTAGAAAATTAAACATGTGATCATGAGATGTGTTTCCGAGATAAGTATGGCATTTCACTAGAACTTTTCTAAGTCCTTTTTAATCCCAAAATGACATGTGACCTGGTCTTATAGTCAAATGAACATCTACCAAGTTTCGGCTTCTAACTTTTATTTTATCACGGTGTACTATACGTTTTTTAAAGTTTTGACTAGACGTAAAAACTAGGTTTCTGAATTTAACTTGACTTCATGAACTCATATCTCCTAGCTCACAAATGTTCTATAGATGAGGCTTTCACCCCTGGAAAGCTATTTGAGTCTAGTTTCCAGAAATGTAAGTCTCAGAATTTACAAAGTTTCGTAACTATGTGAAAAAACCATTTTACCCCTAGTTGTCCAAAACAGAAAGTTAGCAAAAAATTTACCCTTTACCAAAATGGCCATAAATCCCAAACCAAGATAGCAATGAAGGAGAGGTCAAAGGATATGTTTTCCTTATGATGTATACTACGGACCCAACCTTTAAGATCGATTATTTTATGGCAAAATATTATAGTTTAACTCGTATTGTAATCATATGTCCAGATTTGACCTATTTTCTTGTTTTGGCCATAACTCACTCATTCTAAGGAGTTGGTTGAGAATCCAACTATCCTATGATGCTAAGACATGTATCTTTCTAGCCATTTAATTTAATCATAGTCTCCAGGCCAAATATTTTTAGAAAATCACACGTTTTGCTACTGTTTTCAAAACAGTCCCAATATTTCAACTCAAAACCTTTTTAAACATCATTTTACTTCATCTAAGACCTAACCCCATGCCATAACTAATCTAAAACACCCTCAAGAACATAATCACATGTATATTCAGAACCCAAACATCCATTTTCATGGATTAAAATTAAAGAAAACAAGAGATAAAAAGGTAGAACAAATAAAAAGGAGATTAGGGCTTACAAAAATGAAGATTAAGACTAGTGAATCAAACAAGAACCCTCCTTTTTTTTTTTTTTTTTTTATTTTTTCTTTTTTTTTCTTTTTTTTTTTTTTTTTTTTTTTTTTTTTTGTTTTTTTTTGTTTTTTTTTTTTTTTTTTTTTTTTTTTTTTTTTTTTTTTTCTTGTGTTGGCTGAATTCGAACCAATGTAACACAAGATTACCAAGCTTATAAACTTCTTCTAATGATGATAACACTCTTCTAACAAAATCCCAATCAAAACCCTCAAGAAAACCTAAGAAAACAAGCCCTAACTTCTTCAAATCTTCAAGAAATTGCACCAAACTTTGCAAGAGGCTTTAGGATGGTGTTAGGAGGATAAAAATGAGATGAAATTTTTTGTGAGGATGGTGATGGTGGCAAGGTGGTGTACGGCAGCAAGCAAGAAGAGAAGAAAGGAGAAGAGATTTGAAAACCTTGTGAAATGAAAAGGTTGCATGTGTGGGGAAAAGAGGAGTATAATTAGGTTTATAGAAAATTGTAAAGTTGTTGTGTGTTGGTGAGAAACGTCCATGGCCTAGGGTGTTTGTAAAAAAACAAAAAAAAAAAAGAAAGAAAAAAAAAAATTAAAAAAAAAAAAAAAAAAAAAAAAAAAAAAAGGAAAAAAAAAAAAAAAAAAAAAAAGAAAGATTTATATATATATATATATATATATATATATATATATATATATATATATATATATATATATATATATATATTTTTAGTTTATAAAAGTTTAATTAAAGTGTAGTGTAAAGTAAATTAAGAAAAGGTAAGGTTTAAGGTAAAAACGCGAGTTTTAGCAAGAATTTTCGTAAACGCGAATCACAACGGAAAATGAAAATGAGGAAAATTATAATCATCGAGGAATATTATGAGATTATTAAATCACTTAAGATGCGAAGACGGAATAGATTTCTAAAATACGGCTCACGCAAAGCTAAAAACGGAAAATCTTACTAAATCGGGTAAACGTAAAATTAATAACTCGCTTAAAAATGAAAATAGAAATAAAGCTCGGAGTAAATAGTGACCTTAAATACGGAATGTTACATTTTTGGTTTAGTTTTCTTAGTTCTTGAATTTTAGTCACTTAGGATTTATAAAAGTAAAAAAAAAATATCAATACGAAAGACGGAAATTCTTATACCAATTATCGACTTTACTCGAAAGACCAAATTAAATAATGTTTTTATAAAAATCAATTTAAATTAAGAAAGTCACTTTAAGTATAAAAATCATTTTAAATAATAAATAAAATTGTCTTAAATTTAATCTTTATAAAATTCATTCTGGTTGTCATAAAAAAATCTAGAGATGGTTATCTAATGGTATATCGTACCTTACCACTATGAATCACTTTAAACCAGCTTTTTATAATAAAATAAAATTTATTAAACCACTTAAAAATTTTCATATCCTATTTGTATAGACCATTTAAACATATTCTATTTACAAAGATCATTTTAAACACAGTTTTTCTCAAACACTAACACAATACTTCCAAAGAGTTTTTATAATTAGACATCAATTATGAAATATGTTACTCAAACAAAGGACACCATAATACCAACAGGGATCATAAAACACCGTACAGACTCTAACACAATTCTATTGTTTGAAAACGAAAGAAAATACCAGGAACCATATACTCAAAATAAAATCAAACGAACTCGTACAAGAAAACTCATGCGAGACGTTACGTACCCAAAAGAAAACGTAAGGTCTTATCCAAAATAACGATCAACAGAGCAAACCTAAAAGCATCGATACTAACACGTCGCCAACGGGTTACGAAAACCAAGGGATATACAAAGAAGGGAGTAATGATTCACGCTAATATGCTAGGAACAATTAGTGCTTAAAGAAACGTTTGATACTCATACGAGTAATCAATGCAACGAAAGAACTAACGAAATGCGCCTATATCCGAAAGAGCAGATTCCGAACAACCAATATACATCGAGACATCGAATAGGAAAATCAGGTATCCTTACTAACAAAGTACGATGAAGGGATGCTAAACTTAGACTTAGGAAATCCGAACAAACAACCGAGCAAACGAGCAACCTCTATAATAGTAATACTAGGTATCCGCAAATACTAGATAGAAGGGAAACTTACTATCTATACAACTCAACTTAACATATCCTCCAATTAGGGTAAGAGAATAATTCTCTACCCATACCACCATCCTTATCATGAATACACATATAAAAAAACATATTACACTACCACCTTACAACCAAACACAAATAAATGCAATCATGGTCACAAGTCTACGTGTGTGATGCCTTTATAATTATGTTGGCCACCATAATTATAAGTGCCTCCTTTCACACGTGTACTTACTTCCAAGACTACCCATTTCAATCATAATTCACATATAAGCACATATTCCACATTGCACATCTTAAACCACTCCAACTTAACACATAAAGGATGCTCCATCAAATAACTACTTACTTATATCAAAATAAAATCGAAACGACATAAAGGAACGAAAGTCTCGCAATAATTCCCAAAATACGAAATATCCGAAAGAAATAATCAATAACAACATGAGGAGGTAAAGGACGGGATAAACTTATGCTGGGCCTCGCTTAGGTTTGACTTTACCTCCGCAAGAATCACCTGAATCTGCGGGTCCAGCCCTATTACGCACATTCGACAAATGATCAACTATCCTATCTCCTTCGGTTCCACAAGAGGCTCCTCTTATGGATCCTTATAACGCTTAAGTCCAGTTGGGAAAACGGTTCCCCAACGAGACTTCTCACGGGTGAGGGAAAAACATAGCTAAAATACTAAGAAAGTAATACATATCATATCAGATAATGGTAGGCAAAATAACTATAATGAAAACTTAGCAAAATACGAGATATATAAGCTATGCAAAAATAGAGGGGAAGCATAGTAGTTATAGCATCTAACACTTAAGCCCTAAATGCATCAACATGAAGGACTACTAGGTTATAGTCTAGGCTCAACCACCTACTTTTCTATAACTAAAGGCTCTGATACCAATCTGTCACACCCCGCCAAGGCGGAAACGTAAGGCGTGACGAGAAAGGGAATCATCATAACACATTAGTGTTAGCCTCAAAATATTGAGTCGGACATGAAGTTCGTCCATTATATATGTTAGTCTCGGTCAATCAATTAGTTAACGTTGTAATAGGAAAGTATCGGGAATCGGGCTCGATAGTTAATCTAATATTGTATATGTTTCGGGTTTAATCCCAAGCAAAACCCGAGCCCGGGTCCTAGTCAAATATCCCGAACGTCACTTAATGTGTCAGGGTATATAAGTAACTTTTCCACCTAGGAAAAGTTAGTTGATTTCATTTATAATATTTCACTTTTCTATATTCTCTCTCAACTCTCTCTCTCTTCTTTCTCTCTCTAGAAATTAACTCTCTCTATTTTCTAGCTTGATTCGTGGTTGTTATATGAAGTGGAAGTGTTAATCGGGATCCTACAATTGGCATCAGAGCTACAGTGGATTTGTGTATGATTCTTGTGGCTAAACAAATACAGGCTAGCATGCATACCAATCCAAAACAATCCAACTAATACAATCCAATTACATACGATTTCCCAATAACGAATTATAAGACATCTTAATCGTACCAAGGGTCCCTGTGGTTACCTCCCCATTAGCCCCGGTCGTGGATACATCTCAAAGTAACCATCTTGTCCGCTAGCCACAATACCAGTTCCACTAAACAGGCCATGGATACCCGCAGGTATAATAAATCCCTGACTTAGGTTTCACAATTTCTTAATAAATCACAATCACAAAAAGAGTAGCACACAACAGTACAATACAATAGTCACGTATAGTCCATGCATCTTTGACAACACATTATCACAGTAATCAAAACATTTCCAAACACTTTGCATCATTTTCACCCCAATAAATCATAAGAAAAGAGGGGCTATAAAACTCACCTGATGCTTAAGCAAATTCCAAATCCTTGCACGAAACTAAACAATCAAAACAAACACGCGTTACACGCTACTAAGCTAAAAAGCTTAAGGGCAACATTAACAATCATATGATGGATTTCTAAGATGTTTAGTTACCCTTTCGGTCACCCCGACACCATATGCCCAACTTTAAACACTTCTTACCAAGTTTCACTAGTTAGTCACATTTGTTCTCAAAACTACGAATTTTCACGCGACTTAACAAACTCCAAAACCCTTACTTTTACTGACCTCCATAAGACAAAACCAAAAATCACCTATGTTCATATATTGAGTATAGGAAACAAACCCTTATTATTCCCAAGAGTCAATTACATGCCAAGTTAATACCAAGAAAATCAAACTCAAAAACAGTCACCAATCAGATCTGTTTTGCACACTAAAACTTTGGGATCTAAAAAGCATACAAAACTCAAATTAAGAAGTTATTGTTTGGTAGATTTCTAATAAGACACATAGAACTAAACTCCTGTAGAAGGGATAAGCTAAATTCTAATTTTAAGTGGGGGTTTTACACCTCGTAATCTGCCCTAAATCAGACCCGTATTTACTATTTTGACCACTTTTCTCGTAACCAACAATCAAAGGACTTCCCGACCTTAAAACCTTTCGAGGCTGGCTGTTTTATTGGAAACTAGACTCTCTGAGTCTACAACATTAGACCTCCGGAAACCTTGACATAAAACTATTCCCATCATTGAGATAACAGCCGAACAACACAGCCCTAAATTCATGCCCTAATCTAAATCAAGTTCTAAGTTCTAACAGCGATCTAAACTAAAACCCTAACGATTACACCAACGCGCATCTAATTGATTACTAAGAACCCTAATTAGCATATTATCTTTAGTTTACAGAATATTAGAAACCCTAGATCCATCATATACATGTGTTACATGAATTAAATCAATAACCAAACTAATTGGAAAACCTACATACCTTAAATCCTTGAATTCTCTTCAAAAGATCAAACCCTAATTTTTTCCTCTTCTCTTCTTGTTTTTGTTCGACCGATTGCTGCTATGGGGAGTAAAATTTCGTTGCTTGGGGTTTATTATAATATATATATTGATTAAATACTTTCCTAATTAGAGTTTTAATCAAATTGGGCTTTGTTTTTCTTTTTTTTCCTTTTTAAACCCCTAGTCGGCCGAATATGTATTTATACATATATTTTTTTATTATTAATTACTTAATTATTATCATTACCTTAATTTTTTACAAAAACCTAAGCTAATTTGAGTAAACCTTTATACTTACGCTACTTGCTAAACTTTCTAAATATAACTTTCATTTCACCAAACCACTTTCTATTTTTAGAAAGTTTGCTACAAACTTCTATATTTCACTCACTTATTTCATTTCCAAGATGCCACATTACTCATAAACGCTTAACACATAATTATACAACCATTGACGTAGCAATGCATGCAACACGTCTTTCATTTCCATTATCACCACACGTGAACAAATGGAATACTTAACACCAAACTCAAACACACTCAAAATGAGATGCCCAAACACCTCAAAATGATATCAAGCACATAATTAACTCACTTAGCCCACATAAATTCACATAGCTCAACACTTAAACACGTAAAAATGAACTCTTAGCCATATCTAAAGGTTTAAACCAACCTGCTCAATTCACAGTTGTCACATTAAAAATCTAGGACAATCCTGGACAATCATAAACACAAGCAAACGAGAATGGAAAGAGGCACGCCTTCTTCACAACAAAAAACACTTATTCATTACTACATAATATTACTGCTACGATAAGCATGGGGTGCCTCCCACGAAGCGCTTGTTTAGGGTCACTAAGCTTGACCCAATCCCCGAATTCATTTGTCCTTGGGGAAGGTTTGGAGATCCGAGACAACCATTTGTGGTACGTCCCCTCCAAAGTAGTGCTTAATTCGATGACCGTTCACCTTGAAGTTTGGCCTGGAGTTTTGAGATAACTCAACGGTGCCATATGGAAAGACATGGGCAATGGTGAACGGTCCGGACCAATGGGATTTTAACTTGCCCGAGAACATCTTCAATCGAGAGTTAAAGAGGAGGACTTGATCACCGACGTTGAAAACGCGGTTTTTGATCTTTGAGTCATGGATCCTCTTTGTTTTCTCTTTATAGATTAAAGAGTTCTCATAGGCATGATCACGAAGTTCATTTAGTTCATTGAGTTGAACTTTACGGTGATCACCCGCGGTCTCAAGGTCAAAGTTTGCATGCTTCAAGGCCTAGTAGGCTTTGTGCTCGAGCTCGATCGGTAGATGACATGCCTTTCCGTACACGAGCTTGTATGGGGTACACCCGATGGGTGTTTTGTAAGCGGTACGGAAGGCCCAAAGTGCGTCATCTAATTTATCCGACCAAGAGGCACGGTTCTCGCCCACGGTCCTTTCAAGAATTCGTTTCAAGCCACGATTGGATACCTCAACTTGCCCACTTGTTTGTGGGTGATACGCGGTGGAGAGACGGTGAGTAACTCCGTATTTAAGCATGACCTTTGCAAACTGGTCATTGCAAAAATGGGTTCCGCGATCACTTATGATAGCACGAGGGGCACCGAATCGGGCGAAGAGAGATTTAAGAAATTTGCAAACAACTCGGGCGTCGTTGGTGGGGAGCGCTTTTGCTTCAACCCATTTTGACAAGTAGTGACCCGCCACGAGTATGTATTTGTTCCCTCGTGAAGACGGGAACGGCCCCATGAAATCGATGCCCCATACGTCAAAGATTTCGCAAACTTGGATGGAATTTTAAGGCATTTCATCACGCTGCGAAATTTTTCCTTGACGCTGGCACGAGTCGCAATTTTTAACCAACTCGTGTGCATCTTTGTATATAGTGGGCCAAAAGAAACCGACATCAAAGACCTTTTTGGCAGTGAGATTTGCACCATGATGTCCCCCGGTGGGTCCATTGTGGCAAGCTTCGAGGATGTCGAGAGCTTCTATGCCGTGCACACACCGCCGGATCACTTGATCCGAACATATTTTGAACAAATAGGGGTCATCCCAAAAGTAGTGTTTAACATCCTTGAAATACTTGTTCTTTTGCTGGGACGACATCCATTTAACAATGAAATTTCCCGCGTAGTAATTTGCATAATCGGCAAACCACGGGGTACTTGAGTCACCACGAAAAGTCACCATATTAAGTGTCTCGAGAGGAAACTTTTTGTTTACCTCCCTTGGGTCGAGCACATTTTCATACGGATTTTCTAATCGGGAAAGATGATCGGCCGTGAGATTCTTGGCTCCTTTTGTGTCAATCACTTTGAATGTGAACTCTTGAAGGAGGAGAACCCATCGGAGCAATCTCACCTTGGAATCTTTTTTAGCAAAGAGATATTTTAGGGCAGAGTGATCCATATACACAATGCTCTTGTTTAAGATGAGTACAGATCATAATTTTTCAAAGTCATACACCACGGCTAACACTTCTTTCTCCGTCGTGGTGTAATGCGGGTCCGCCTCGTTCATTGTTTTACTAGCATAATGTATAGGCCTAAAGTGTTTTTCATGACGTTGCCCCAAGACTGCACCTAATTGGGTCTCAAAAGAGGACTGATTTTCTGGGTTACCTCCAAAGGTAACATATCCTCAATCATTTTCTTTCAAAGTCAGTAAGATAAGACATATTCCCTGTCATGTGCCTTGGCATCTTCTATACAATTACTCCTTCATCTGTATAATATTGTTGTGGATTGCCATTCACTTAGGTTAGAAAATAAGTTCTCTTTTGAGGTACCCAATCCATGCACTGACTTTGGAATCGGCCTGTGCATCAATATAATCAAATTTATTTTGGTGATTTGATGCAACTGTTTTGTGTTTAACAAACATGTACTATAACTTTAGATCTTTGGTTTTGAAACACATATTAGTGAGCCTTAACAGCGGCGAATGGATTTACTTAAACAAAATTAAGTACTGCATTGGTCCTAGTAGTATTTACATTCTTGCTTTTGGCGTGACTTTATTAACATTGGTATCCTTATCAATTTTAACCCTCTTATTTTAAAATTCCCGGTTTTTAAATGTTAGTTTTTTGGTTAATGGGAATTTAGCAGTTGTACTGTAGCCTGTATTAATAACACTTTGTCATTGGTCTTGCACTATTCACTGTTGTTCTGGTTGTTGACGGTATTAATAGTCTTAGCTAGTAGTATGTGATATAGGCTTGACCTCTTTAATATCTACTTTTGGAACAATGGTTACTTTAGAAACTGGGGTGATTCTTTTGGGCAAAATTCTAATCGATTCTCCCTTATGAGCTTGTTCCAATTAGGATTTGAGAATTTTGAATCCTGTTTTTGATTCGACACTTTTACAATCATACCTGCCTGTGTGATCAAAAACTTCCACAGACATAACCAAGCTTTGTTAATCATCTCACAAAAATTACTTCCTTAATATTTGAGACATTATTTTATTCCAGTTTCTATTTATTGCTCTAGGATGTATGTGTGTTAGCCTTATTTTGTTCACCTTGTTTAACAATTGTTTTCCCAGGAGATATTACTTGCTTTTTATATTTAACAAACTCTATTTTAGCAAAATTAGGTTTAAAAGTTTTCTTCTCTATCCTAGGCATTATCTTTGTTTAATCACTCTACTATTCTGACATCCAATCCTCAATAATTGGAGCACCATTATTTTTCCTAACTGTTTTAGACTTTACTTTACTAGTCTTAACTATAGGCTTCTTAACTATAAACTCACTAACTATATGCTCATTCACAAACTCTTCTTGACCAGAGAATAACAAATCCTGTTTTGGAGGCATAAAGTTTCCTGTATAGGGAGGTGGAACAGAATTATACCCTAAACCTGTTTTGCACTTATCAACTATCTGATAGTCTATTAGTTTACATAAGCTTTTAGATGAATTCTCAAACTTTTCTACTGTTAACTAAATTTCTTCTTTTTGTTTTTGATCCAGTTCCAACTTCCTCCTAAGCTCTGTAATGGCTACTTCTCTTAAATGAATCTTACGTTTTAAGACCTTGATATCTTCTTCATAATTACGTACTCATTTTTCTTTATAAACTAATAAGTCTTGCTCTCTACTAACTCTTAACCTGTTTAAAAGCAATTGCATTGAACTTAGATGTCATTAAGACTTTTACCAATTGTTCATTTTGTTCATTTAAGAATTTTAACATTTTTATAAAAGGATGATGAAACAGTTTGATTCAGTAGATACCTGTTGAGTTTTTAAAAAATTTGTAGAAGATGTAAGCATAGTGCAAAGGTTTTGACCTTCTTTGCATAATCACATCCATTCCTATTAACCTACCCCAACCATCATATAGACACCAAATGCATTTGAAGTAGTGTCTCCACTGGCAAAACCTTCTGGTGGTTCTCTATATTCATGTTTTCTTGGTTTCCTTGGATCACTCGCACGCCCTTGCAAGTCTCTCATTTTGTGGCAATTTGTTAAACTCCACCTTTGACTTTTCATAACCCAATGGTCTATTACCTTTTACAAAAAAATTTTCCAGTCTTCTTCAAGAATCTCTTGCCTCATGTTAGCATATGCCATCTTCAACTTATAATCCATAAAGTTCTATAAATCAAATAAGGATGAATTAGTTGCAAGTCCTCCATTGTGTAAAGATTATGATTATCTTGGTTGACTTGCAAAGAAGAAAGCTCAGATGACAAGGACATCACTCAAGTTGTCAATTGTTTGTTGGAGTTATCTGCAGTGTGACATCCGTGATTTAATACTGGTGTAGTGATACACTTTAGAAAATGGCTAAGAGTTTATTTGTTGATTTTCTTGTGTGCAAGGTGGTATTGTGTATGCTATGTGGTTTTTAAATAGGTGCTATGTATCATTTTGGGTTTTGGTCATCTCATTTTAGTGCATTGTGTTTTAGTGAATGGAGTATTCATATTGTTCACGTATAGTGTTAATGGAAGGAATGACGTATTGCAAGCAGACTGTTCGCAAAATTGTTGGATGATTTTGTGGTTAAGCAGTTTATGGAAAACGAATGTCATGATGGAAATAAATGAAGTGAGTGAAATTTTAATATTTATAGTAGACTTTCTAAATATAGAAAGTGAAATGTGAAATAAAAAGTTATTTTTAGAAAGTTTAGTAAGTAGCGTTTATGTAAAAAGGTTTACCTAAACTAGCTTAGGTTTTTATAAAAACTTAAGGTAATGAAGATAATTAGTTAATTAATAATTAAAGAAAAAAATATGTGTATGTATATGTAGAAATCGGCCCAAAAAAGGAAAAAAGAAAAGAAAAGAGATTTTGGGCCTTATCTTAGGAGTTTGACTAGAATTATGATTCTAGTTAGTTAGATAAGGGATCCATAAGCTAAAAAACTACTCATTCAGCCACCATATCCCTTTTGAGTCGACTTCTATCCCTAAGAACAAGGAGAACAAGAATTTGATCTAAGGTTTTGCTAGGGTTTATGTTAGGAGCTAGTAATCAAGAGGTATGTATCCTTAACCTAGTTTAATTCTTGCGTTCATGTAACATGTAATGTGATGGATCTTAGGGTTTATAAAAATTTAGTAAGTATATATAGTTTTATGATTATAATGTGTTTAGGGATAATTTAGAAGCATGATTATGCAAACGGTGCGTTTCGATTTGCGTTAGATCTTGATTTAGGGTTTTGCAGAATTATGGATTGTGTTAATGAGATAATATCTCCATGATGGTAACGATTTTTAGTGTGTTTCTAGTGTCTAAACAGTAGCCTAAAGAGTCTATTTTCTAAAAAGTCTGGCTCGAATGATTTTGAGTTTTGGAAGTTGGTTAAATGTTGGTTACAAGAAAAGTTGTCAAAACATTAAATACGAGTCAGAATTAGGTCATGTTTAGGAGGGTAAACCCTAACTTAAAAGTGGAATTAGAGATAACCAATCTACGGTGATTAGGTGTAATGTGTATATAAATAACACCTAGAAGGATAACTTCGTCTTGTGTGTCTAAGTATGGTAATTAGGGCCATACATTTTAGTGTGCAATCATATCCGAATTGGGACACTTTTGAAGTTGGATTTTGTTTGGGATAGTTGCATCATGTAATGTCGACTTGGAATTCACGAAGGTTAGTTAGTAACTCATAAATGAACTTAGGTTATGTTTGGCATAATTTATGAAGGGCAGTAAGTAAGGTTTTTAAGTTAGTAAAGATACACTAAAATTCTGCAATTTTGAATAAATTGTATTTAACTAGTGTAATGTGCTAATGAAGTGCATAAGGTTGGCAAGAGTCGGGATGAACCTTGATGGTTAATCCAAACCTTGACATCCATCATATGTGTGTCTACATGGACTAGAGGCTTTTAGCATTGGTCTCAATGTGTAAACCGTTGTGTTATTTATTTTATATCATTGTGTTGATAGGAATTGGAATCTCCATTTTAAGCATCTAGGTGAGTTACATAGTCCTACTTTTTATTGCGTTTTAAACTTGGGATGAAAATGATGCAAGTGTTAAAATCAGTTTTAAATTGTTGTGATTATGTGTTAGTGTAAATACATGGACTATTATGTGACTGATATGCGTTATGTGCATACATGTCTATGGTGATGTGTTATTGATGTGTGAGTAAGTCGGTGGATGGGGATTTACTTGCAGGTATCCATGGCCTGTTTAGTGGAAGGAATTGTTGCCTATTCAGGTGGATTACTTGCGGGTATCCATGAACTGAGCTAGATGGAAAGAGATTTGGTATGATCCAAGAGCAATTTAGGTCGTCTGCTTGGTGTCTGAGGGATCGGATGAGTACGCCTACTTAAGTGTTGGTTGAGGGATCGGATGGGTACGCCTACCCAGTATATGATTTGTTGGTTTGATTGATTGGATTGAATTGCATGTTAGCTTGTAAGTTAGTTAGCATAATTGTAATGCAAAAGTATTTTTTTATAATCCACTGTTAAGTGGGTTTTAAATTGTTTCAAATAACGGATTGAATATATGTGTTTGAAAACCTATGTTTCTCACCAATCGTTGGTTGACGTATAAGCATCATTTTCAGGTATTTAGTAGGATGAGGTTAAAGTTAGGAAAAATGGCTAGATGGACCGTAGGCAGCTGGCGAAGTTTAGTTATCTAGATTTTGTTATTTGTTTTGGATGATGATTGTTATTTGTTTTGCGTTGTTAGGATGTAATGAAATGGTTTGCATGTTAATGAGTTGACATGAACTGCCTTCATTTCAATGTCAGATGCCTTTTGGATTTTGTTGATGTGTTTGGGTATTTTCAATGCAATGCGTGTTTATACCTTGTATTTTATGCATGTTTTAGTTTCTCTATATAGACGCCAATGTGTTGTGATGATCCCCTTTCTCGTCGCGCCTCGTGTTTCCGCCTTGGCGGGGTGTGACAGATTGTTATCAGAGCCACAGGTTATAGAGAAGTAGGTGGTTAAGCTTAGACTACAACCTAAGGGTCCTTCATGTAGATGCATTTAGGTCTTAAGTGTTTAATGCTATAACTGCTATGTTTCCCCGCTATATTGCATAGCTTATATTTTCGTATTTTGTTAAGTTTTCATTTAGTTATTTTGTCTACCATTATCTGATATGATATATATTACTTTCTTAGTATTTTAGCTATGTTTTTCCCCCACCCGTAAGAAGTCTCGTTGGGGAACTGTATTCCCAACTGGACTTAAGCGTTATAAGGATAATAAGAGGAGCCGCTTGTGGAATCTGAAGGATGGATAGATCGTTGATCGTTTATTAGATGCGACGTAGTATGGTGGACCCACGGAAGTTCGAGTGAGTAGTGACTCGGTAACAGTTCAAACCTAAGCTGAGGTGGCGAGCATAAGTTTATCCGCCTTTACCTCGTCATGTTGCTATGATTATTACTTTCGTTATCTCGTTGTTTGGGATAGTCGTTGCGAGAGACTTTGTTCCTTTACATTTTTTGATTTTATTTTTGATATATGTAAGTTGTTATTTGATGGGAGCCATAATTTATGTGTTTATGTTGGATGTGGTTTTTAAGATTGCAATGTGGAATATTGGTGTATGTAAAATTATCGATTGAAATAGGTAGTCTTGGACTAGTAAGTACAAGTGTGTTGAATAGGATGATTAGGCTAATTTTATTATGGTGGCCAACTTAATTTTAAAGGCATCAACACCGAGGCTTGTGACCATGATTGCATAGAATTATTGTGTATAGGTTGTAAGGTGGTAGTTGTAATATGTGTTTTATATGTGTAATTAATCATGATAAAAGATTGGTGGTATGGGTTAGAGAATTTTTCTGACTTACCATAAATGCGAGGATATGTTAAGTTGAGTAGTTATAGTTAGTAAGTTATCCCTAGTATATAGTATTTGTGGATACCTAATATTGCTTAATTATAGGAGGTTGCTCGTTTGCTCAAATTGATTGTTTCGGATTTCCTAAGTTCTACAGCTTTCGCATCCTTTCATCGGACTTTGTGAGTAAGGATAACCCCGATTTTTTATTTGACGTCTAGATGTATATTTGGTTGTTAGTGGTATATGATCTTACGGATATAGGCGCTCTTTGTTAGTTCGTTGTTACATTGATTACTCTGGGAGTATCAAACATTTCTTTTAAAGCACTATAATAATTTTGGTTCCTAACATATTAGTGTGGTTCATTACCCCTTGGTTGTATATCCCTTGGTTTTCGTAACCCTTTGGCGACGTGTTATTATCACATGCTTTTAGGTTTGCTCTGTTGATCGTTATTTTGGATAAGACCTTACGTTTTCTTTTGGGTACGTAACGTCTTGCATGAGTTTTCTTGTACGAGTTCGTTTGATTTTATTTTGAGTATATGGTTCCTGGTATTTTCTTTAGTTTTCAAATAAATTAGATTGGGTAGAGTCTGACTGGTGTTTTACGAATACCTTTTGGCATTTATGGTGTCATTGTTTGAGTAACATATTTTATAATTGATGTCTAATTATAAAAACCCTTTGGAAGTATTGTGTTGGTGTTTGGAGAAAAACTGTGTATAAAATGATCTTTGTAAATAGATTTTATTTTATCTATATAGAAAGCAGGTTTACCAAGTGCTCATAGTGGGATAGGTACGATACACCATAGATAAACCAATCTCTAGATTTTTATGACTCAGAATGAATTTTATTAAAAATTTTACATTTAAACAATTTTATTTATTTTTAAAATGATTTGTATTCTTAAAGTGACTTTATAAAAACGTTATTTAATTTGGTCTTCCGAGTAAAGTCAATAATTGGTATAGGAATTTTCGTCTTTCGTATTGAATTTCTTTATGTGTTCTTTTGTCGTGGTACGCCTATTGATTTTTTTTTGTTCGCGTGTTTACTCGGTGCATATACGTATCCTTTCTTTTAAAGGATTCTTATGTCATTTGATCCACGTCTATTTGCATTTGTGGAATCTCCTATATGCATTCTTGCCTTTGACTCGATATTCGTTTGTTATCCTATTCGATTGTTCGTAACCCTTGGAGTTCGTTGATACCGTTGAGTCGTGGAAGCTTTGATGTGATTGTGGGAATGAACTGGTTTTCAAAGAGGAAGTTTTTGATAGTATGTCATGAGAAGGTGGTTAGGATACCGTTGGAAGGTGAAGAGATACTTCGGGTTCATAGTGAACATACTCAAAGAGTCGTGAAAACCTTAATGAACACAAAGATAGGTGAATCAGAATTGAGTGGTATTTCCGTCGTACGAGATTTTATAGATGTGTTTCCGAAAGACTTGTCAATGACCACCGCAACGACAAGTTGAGTTTCGTGTAGACTTAGTTCATGGAGCGACACTAGTCGCGAAGCCTCCATATCGTCTAGCACCCTCGGAAATGCAAGAATTGTCTGAACAACTTCAACAGTTGGAAGACAAGGGTTTCATATGACCTAGTCATTTTGCATGGGGAGCGCTGGTGTTATTTGTTAAGAAGAAGGATGGTTCTTTTCGCATGACTTTTTCAATTGTGTATTGATTTTAGGAGTCATGACACAAAATTAACTGTTTTAAAAAACGTCTCATCCACTCCCTAGGATCGATGATTTTATTTGATAAGTTTTAAGGACGCGTGTCATTTCTCTAAGGATAGATTTTTTTTTTCACATCGGTCAGTGTTAAACATTAGCTACGAGTGACTTGAGGATGCCTTCCAAAGATCACATTTCGAAACGAGATACGAACATTCTGAGTCTAAGATTTACCTTTTGGGTTAACCAATGCAACCAGCGGGTTTCATGGGACTTTATGAACCGGGTTTGTACTTAGGTAGGTTTGTCAACGTTATTATTGAAGACATTTGGCCTATCAAAGTTAAAGGTGGAACATGTAGTTCATTTGAAGTATGTTGGTGACATAAGGAAGGAGAAGTGTATGCTATGGTTTCTAAGTATATAAGGTTTTTGTTAGAGATGGCAATTTTCTTGTCACATGGTCACCTTAACGTTATCAAGTATAGGACCCCGAGTAAGAGTAAGGCAGTGAGGAATAGGATGATTATTCTTAGGATTGTCAGGTTACTACCGATGTTCATCATAAATTTTTTTAGATTGTAAAACCCCCTTACTTCCCTAACTGAGAGGAATCAGAAGTATGAGTGGAGCGTAGAACAAGAAGAGGCTTTTTAGACTTTGAAGAATGATTTGTGTGATACTCCGATAAAGCGAATGTAGGTGATGCGTTGTGTAGAAAGGAGAGAGTGAAATCAAGAAGAGTAAGAGGAATGATACTGGCAGTTCCCTTCATCAAGCTACCCCACTCACAAACAACCCCCCGAGAGCTCTATAAGCACAACCTCATGCTCTATCACGCTAGCAATTTTTATTTATGAATCTCTTCTGCGCAAGTGAGGTGTCAAGCAAGGAAAAAGTACTCTTTAGTAAGGATAATGGTTTAGATGCATAGATGGAAAGAAAAGGAGACGAGAGTTTGTACTTTATGGATCGAATTTAGGTTCTATTGGTAGGAAGTGTAAGGGATGAGGCCCATGCATCAAGATACTTGGTACATCCAGGAGCGGATAAGACGTACTATAACCTTGGAGACATGTATTGGTAGCCACGTATAGAAAAGGATATAGCTACCTATGTTAGCAAATGTCAGATTTGTTTTAAAAGAGTGGACACACACGCTTATTTGCTTTTTTTTTGGTTTGTGTTCTGCAATTATGCTTTTTTTTTGTGTTTTACTTCTTTTGCATATTTTTGCTTGTTTTTTGTTTTTTTTTCTGCTTGACATTTAAAGACTTTGGGCTGGCTCTGCAACAGCCTGAGATATTGAGTTAAAATGATGATAGAATCACATGGAATTTTATCACTAAATTTCAAGGTCAAAGTCAGTGAGTTACTTGATGTGATTTGGGTGATTGGTCCGTTAGACTGGCCAAGTTAGCTTAATTTTCTAGCTATACATGAAGATTTCAAGATTGTGATGTTGGTAAGGATTTATATTGATGAGTTAACTAGAAAGGAATGGAATTCTAAGGTTGACAATTAAAACTCAGATTGAGATGGCATGATTTACCTTTGTGGTTTGGCAGACGCTGTAAAAAGTATTAGAGACTGCGATTGGAGTTTATGGTTTTGTTTAGCATCTCAAGCGGATTTTGGACAAGTGAACGTATGATTTGACTTTGGAGGTTATATGAGGGCATGTGTTATCGATTTTGGTGTTAGTTTATGAATTGAGCATCTCGAGTGTGCTCCACCGTTTGAAGATTTGTATGGTAGGGAAATGTTAGATCAGCTGTTCTATGGGCAGAGATTTGAGGGTAGTTGTTTGATTGGACCCCGAGTTAGTGCACAGAACGATGATAAGGTAGTGTTGCTAAGGAAAAGCCCAAAGAGCAAGATCGTCAAAGAGCTTTGTTGATTATAGGCGATAAAGCCGTTAGAGTTTGATGGTGGGAGATGTGTACTTGTTAAAGGGTGGACGCTTGGAAGGGCGAAATTTCATTTTGGATAGAAGGGCTTGTTAGCAACTATTGTAAGGACATTTGATCATCCTTGAAAGAATGGGCTTGTGTTTAGGTTGAAGGTTACCTGAGGAGATTGGAATAGCGGTCAGACACTTTTCATGTGTCAAATCTAAAGAAGTGTTTGGCGGATGCTAGTTTGCATGTGCCATTGGATGAGATAAAGGTCGACAAGACACTTCGTTTTGTCGAGGAACTTATAGAGATTATGGATGGAGAAATTAAGAAGTTGAAACGTAGGAAGATAGTGCTTGTGAAAGTTAGATGGAATTCGAAACATGGTCTTAAGTTTACTTGGGAACATGAAGACCAGATGAGGATTAAGTATCCACAATTGTTCGTGGACCGAGTTGTTGAGCCAGCTAGTTAAAATCCCAGGATGGAGATTTCTCAAATGAGGGGATATGTGACATTCGTGATTTATCGGTTAAGTTGATACACTATAAAATGGTCTAAGAGTTCATTTGTGTATTTTATACTGTGTGTGGTATGTTTTATATATGTATGTATGTGGTTTGAATAGGTGAATGTATATCATTTTGACGATGTATGTATCTCATTTTTGAGTGTCGTGTTGTGCTTTGGTGATGAGTGTTCCATTTGTTCACGTATTAGTGATAATGGATTGGATTGGGCATATTGCATGCAAATGCTACGTTAATAGTTGGATTATATTTACTGTTAAGCGGGTTTCATGGGAAAAATCGTATCATGTTGGAAAATAGTGAATAACGTAGGGATATGGAAGTTTTGTGCTGTCGAGTGGATAAAGAAGTGGTGAAGATATTTTTTGAATAGTGAGTTTTTCAGTGATACCTTTAGAAATGGCTAAGAGTTCATTTTGTGTGATTTCTTGTGTGCTATGTGTTATATATGTGTGCTAAGTGGTTTGAATAGGTGCATGATATCATTTTGAGGTGTATGATCATCTCATTTTGAGTGCATTTGTGTTTGGTGATGACTATTCCATTTGTTCACGTACAGTGATAATGGAATAGAATGGCGTATTGCATGCAATGCTACGTCAATAGTTGGATGATTTTGTGTTAAGCGTTTATGGGAAATGTATCATGTTGGTAATAAGTGAAATGAGTGAAATTTGGATATTTATAGTAGATTTTCTGAAAATAGAAAGTGAAATTTGAAATGAAAAGTTATTTTTAGAAAGTTTAGTAAGTAGCATTTATGTAAAAAGGTTTACCCAAATTAGCTTAGGTTTTTATGAAAACTTAAGGTAATGAAGATAATTAGTTAATTAATAATTAAAGAAAAAAAAGAATAATTATATGTATGTATATGTAGAAATCGGCCCAAGAAAGGAAAAAGAAAAGAAAAGAGATTTTAGGCCTTATCTTAAGAGTTTGACTAGGATTATGATTCTAGTTAGTTATATAAGGGATCCATAAGCTAAAAAATGACTCATTCAGCCATCATATCCCTTTTGAGTTGACTTCCATCCCTAAGAACAAGGAGACCAAGAATTTGATCCAAGGTTTTGCTAGGGTTTATGTTAGGAACTAGTAATCAAGAGGTATGTATCCTTAACCTAGTTTAATTCTTGCATTCATGTAACATGTAATGTGATGGATCTTAGGGTTTATAAAAATTCAGTAAGTATATAGAGTTTTATGATCATATTTTTTAGGGATAATTTAGAAGCATGATTATGCAAACGGTGCATTTCAAATTGCATTAGATCTTGATTTAGGGTTTTGCAGAATTATAGCTGTGTTAATGAGATGATATCTCCATGATGGTAACAATTTTTAGGGTGTTTCTAGTGTCTAAACAGTATCCCAAGGAATTTATTTTTCAAAAAATCTAGCCTCAAGTCGTTTTGAGTTCAGGAAGTCATTCAAATATTGATTACACTAAAAGTTGTCAAAACAGTAAATACGGGGCTGAATTAGGTCATGTTTGAGAGGGTAAAACCTTAACTTAAAAGTGGAATAAAGGTTAGCCAATCAACAGTGGTTAAGTTCTATATGTATACAAAGAAACCCTAGAAGGATAGCTTCTGATTGTGTGTCTAAGTATGGTAATTAGGGCCATACATTTTAGTGTGCAATCAGATCCGAATTGGGACAGTTTTGAAGTTGGATTTTATTTGGGATAGTTGCACATGTAATGAGCATTTGGGAATCACAAGGTAGTTAGTAAACTCATAAATGAACTTAGGTGATTTTTGGTATAAATTATGAAGGTCAACAAGTAGGGTTTTAAGAGGGTAAAGTTACACTAAAATTCTGCATTTTGGAATAAATTGTAGTTAACTAGTGTAATGTGTTAATGAGGTGGTTAAGGTTGGGCATGGTGTCGGGGTGACCCATGATGGTTAATCAAACCCTTAGACATCCATCATATGTGTGTTACATGGACTAGAGCTTTTAGCTTGGTCGCGTGTAACCGTGTTTATTTATTTGTATAGTTGCGAGATAGGAATTGGAAGCTGCGTTTTGAGCATTCAGGTGAGTTACATAGTCCCACTTTTTATTGCGTTTTAAACTTAGGATGGAAATGATGCAAGTGTTGAAATGAGTTTTAAATTGCTGTGATTATGTGTTAGTGTAAATGCATGGACTATTATGTGACTGATATGCGTTATGTGCTACATGTTATGTGATGTGATATTGATGTGTGAACTAAGTCAGGAGGGTTACTTGCGGGTATCCATGGCCTGTTTAGTGGAAGGAATTGTTGCCTAGTCAGGAGGATTACTTGCGGGTATCCATGGCCTGAGCTAGAGGGAAAGAGATTTGGTATGATCCAAGAGCGATTTAGGTCGTCTGCTTGGTGTCTGAGGGATCGGATGAGTACGCCTACTCAAGTGTTGGTTGAGGGATCGGATGGGTACGCCTACCCAGTATATGATTTGTTGGTTTGATTTGATTGGATTGAATTGCATGTTAGCTTGTATGTTAGTTAGCATAATTGCCATGCAAATGTATTGTTTTATAATCACAGTAATTCGGTTAAATTGTTTTGGAATGGATTGGATATGTGTGTCTGAAAACCTATGTTTCTCACCAACCGTTGGTTGACGTATAAGCATCATTTTCAGGTATTCAGCAGGATGAGGTTAAAGTTAGGAAAAGTGGCTAGATGGACCGTAGGCAGCTGGCGAAGTTTAGTTATCTAGATTTCGTTTATTTGTTTTGATTTGGATGTTGAATGATATTTGTCTTTGCGCGGTTAGAAAGTTTAGATGTCGCATGTCATAGCATTGACGTGAATTCTATCATTTCAATGTTAGACGCCTTTTGGATTTTGTTGATGTGTTTGGGTATTTTTATGACACTGCATATCTATACCTTGTATTTTATGCATGTTTTAGTTTCTCTATATAGACGTCAATGTGTTGTGATGATTCTCTTCTCTGTCGCACTCGCATTTACCGCCCTTGCACGGGTAAAGAATGTGTTCTTTGTGAGATTGGTTTATCAGAGCCAGGTTATGAGAGTGGTGGGTTAAGCCTTAGATAATACACCTTAGGGGTCCTTATGTAGTGCATTTAGGGCATAAGTGTTTTATGTATAAACTGCTATGCATTTCCCCCTTATTTTTGCATTGCTTATTTATCTCATATTTTGCTAAGTTGTATTTTAGTTATTTTGCCTTCTATTATCTGATATGATATGCATTAATTTCTTAGTATTTTAGATATGTTTTTCCCTCACCCGTAAGAAGTCTCGTTGAGAGAACCATGTTTCCCATACTGGAACTTAAGCGTTATAAGGAGCCTCTTGTGGAACTGAAGGAGATAGGATGGGGAGATAGGATAGGAGAGTCGTTTTGGATGCGCGTAATAGGGCTGGACCCGTAGAGTCGGGTGAATCTTGCGGAGGCAAAGTCAAACCTAAACGAGGCCCAGCATAAGTTTATCCCGTCCCTTACCTCGTCATGTTGTTATTGATTATTTCTTTTGGATATTTCTATTTTGGGAAGTCGTGCGAGACTTATCGTTCCTTTTATGTGTTTCAATTTTATTTTGATATATGTAAGTAGTTATTTTGATGGAGCTTCCTTTATGTGTTATGTTGTTTAGTGGTTTAAGATGTGCAATGTGGTATATGTGCTTATATGTGAATTATGATTGAAATGGGTAGTCTTGGAAGTAAGTACACGTGTGAAAGGAGGCACTTATAATTATGGTGGCCAACATAATTATAAAGGCATCACACATGTAGACTTGTGACCATGATTGCATTTATTTGTGTTTGGTTGTAAGGTGGTAGTGTAATATGTTTTTTTATATGTGTATTCATGATAAGGATGGTGGTATGGGTAGAGAATTATTCTCTTACCCTAATTGGAGGATATGTTAAGTTGAGTTGTATAGATAGTAAGTTTCTCTTCTATCTAGTATTTGCGGATACCTAGTATTGCTATTATAGAGGTTGCTCGTTTGCTCGGTTGTTTGTTTGGATTTCCTAAGTCTAAGCTTAGCATCCCTTCATCGTACTTTGTTAGTAAGGATACCCGATTTTTCCTATTCGACGTCTTGATGTATATTGGTTGTTCGGATATGCTCTTTTGGATATAGGCGCGTTTTGTTAGTTCTTTTGTTGCATTGATTACTCGTATGAGTATCAAACGTTTCTTTTAAGCACTAATTGTTCCTAACATATTAGTGTGGATCATTACTCCCTTGGTTGTATATCCCTTGGTTTTCGTAACCCGTTGGCGACGTGTTAGTATCGATGCTTTTAGGTTTGCTCTGTTGATCGTTATTTTGGATAAGACCTTACGTTTTCTTTTGAGTACGTAACGTCTTGCATGAGTTTTCTTGTACGAGTTCGTTTGATTTTATTTTGAGTATATGGTTCCTGGTATTTTCTTTCGTTTTCAAACAATAAAATTGTGTTAGAGTCTGTACGGTGTTTTATGATCCCTTTTGGTATTATGGTGTCCTTTGTTTGAGTAACATATTTTATAATTGATGTCTAATTATAAAAGCCCTTTTGAAGTATTGTGTTAGTGTTTGGGAAAAACTGTGTTTAAAATGATCTTTGTAAATAGAATATGTTAAATGGCCTATGCAAATAGGATATGAAAATTGTTGAGTGGTTAAATAAATTTTATTTTATTATAAAAAGCAGGTTTAAAGTGATTCATAGTGGTAAGGTACGATACACCATTAGATAACCATCTCTAGATTTTTATGACAACCAGAATGAATTTTATAAAGATTACATTTAAGACAATTTTATTTATTCTTTAAAATGATTTTTATACTTAAAGTGACTTCTTATTTTAAATTTATTTTTATAAAAACATTATTTAATTTGGTCTTTCGAGTAAAGTCGATAATTGGTATAAGAATTTCCGTCTTTCGTATTGATTTTTTTATGTGTTCTTTTGTCGTGGTACGCATGTTGATTTTTTTTCGTTAGTGTCGTTCTACTCCTGGTACATATACGTATCCTTTCTTTCAAAGGATTTTTATGTCATTTGATCCATGGCTATTTGCATATGTGGAATCCCCTATATGTATTCTAGCCTTTGATTCGATATTCATTTGTTATCCTATTCGATTATTCGTAACCATTGGAGTTCGTTGATACCGTTGAGTCGTGTAAACTTTGATGTGATTATGGGAAATACTAATTGGGGGGGAACTTGGGTTGGTCCAACGAAGGAATTTTGTGATTAGTATGTAATGAGAAGGTGGGTTAGGGATACGTTGAAGGTGATGAGATATTCGGGTTCATGCCGGAATGTTAATCAAAGTGTCTGTGCAAAAACTTAATGAACACAAAGGTTGGTGAATTCAAATTGAGTGATGTTTTCGATCGTACGAGATTTTATTGATGTGTTTCCAGAAGATTTATCGATGACCACCACGACGACAAGTTGAGTTCCGCATAGTTTTGGTTCATGGAGCAACGCCAGTCGCAAAAAGTCTTCCATATTCGTCTAGGCACCCTCGGAAATGCATGAATGTCTGAACAACTTCGAGAGTTGCAAGACAAGGGTTTCAAACGACCTAGTCATTTTTCGCGAGGAGAACTTGTGTTATTCATGAAGAAGAATGATGGTTCTTTTCACATGTGTATTGATCATAGGGAGTTGAACAAATTAACTGTTAAAAACTGTTATCCACTCCCTAAGATTAATGACTTGTTTGATCAGTTACGAGGAGCGTGTCCTTTCTTAAGGATAGATTTTCGGTCAGGTTATCATCAGCTACGATGGTGGGGGCAATTTGGGGGAAGGGATGCCATTCCAAAGACCGCATTTCGAACGAGATACATACATTTTGAGTCTACGGTTATGCCTTTTGGGTTAACCAAAGCACCAACGGTTTTCATGGACTTAATGAACCAGGTTTGCAAAACCGTACTTAGGTAAGTTTGTAATCGAATTCATTGATGACATTCTGGCCTACTCAAAGTCGAAGGAGGAACATGAAGTTCATTTGAAGTTAGTGTTGGAGTCACTGAGGAAGGAGAAAGTTGTATGCTAAGTTTTACATGTGTGAGTGTTGGTTGGAAGAATGTGCATTTTCTTGGTACGTGGTATCCATAACGTATTCACGTTGGATTGAGTAGAGTGAGGCAGACAGTGAGAATTGGCTATGATTATTTTCTGGATTGGCCAGGTTACTACCGACGGTTAATCGCCGATTTTTTTTAGATTGTTGAACCCCCTTACTTCCCTAACTGAGAGGAATCAGAAGTATGAGTGGAGCGTAGAACAAGAAGAGGCTTTTCAGACTTTGAAGAATGATTTGTGTGATACTCCGATAAAGCGAATGTAGTGGGTGATGCGTTGAGTAGAAAGGAGAGAGTGAAATCAAGACGAGTAAGAGGAATGATACTGGCAGCCCAAAGTGAGGCGTTCAAGCAAGAGAACGTACTCGCAGAAAGGCTACGTGGTTTAGATCAACAGATGGAAAGAAAAGGAGACGAGAGTTTGTACTTTATGGATCGAATTTGGGTTATATTGGTAGGAAGTGTAATGGATGTGTCCCATGCATCAAGATACTTGGTACATCCGGGAGCGGTAGAGTATATAACCTTGAACATGTATTGGTAGCCACGTGTAGAAAAGGATATAGCTACCTATGTTAGCAATTGTCGGATTTGTTTAAGAGGTGAAGGCTGCAATGTCAAAGACTTTTGGCTTGCTGCAACAGCCTAAGATACTTGAGTGAAAATGAGATAGAATCACCATGGATTTTATCACTAAATTTCCAAGGTCAAAGTAGTGAGTATGATGTGATTTGGGTGATGGTCGATAGACTGACCAAGTTAGCTCATTTTCTAGCTATACAAGAAGATTTCAAGATGTGAAGTTCGGCACAGTAAGGATTTATATTGATGAGATAAAGCATGGAATGGATTTCTTATTCGCGTCGCTTCTCGTTGTGACGATCAACTCAGTTTGAGATAGATGATTTACCTTCGCATGTTTTGGGCAGCGCTGTAGAAAGTGTTAGGACGCGAATGGCATTAGGTAGTACTGCTTTTAGCATCCTCAAGCGGCAGAGGAACCAAAGTGAACGTATGATTCAGACTTTGGAAGATATAATGAGGGCATGTGTTATCGATTTTGGTGGTAGTTATCAATTGAGCATTCGGTGTGCTCCGTTTGAAGCTTTGTATGGAAGGAAATGTAGGTCGCCTGTTCTATGGGCAGAGATTGGAGAGAGAGTAGTTTGACTAGACTTGAGTTAGTACAATAAACGACTGATAAGGTAGTGTTGGTAAAGGAAAAGCCCAAAGCGGCGAGAGATCGTCAAAAGAGCTATGTTGATTATAGGCGTAAGCCGTTAGAGTTTGAGGTGGGTGATCGGGTATTATTAAGGGTGTCGCCTTGGAAGGGCGTAGTGCGTTTTGGAAAGAATGGTAAGTTAGCACCAAGATATGTAGGACCGTTTGAGATCCTTGAAAGGATTGGCCTTGTAGCTTATAGGTTGAGGTTACCTGAGGAGTTGAATAGCGTGCATGACACTTTTCATGTGTCAAATCTAAAGAAGTGTCTGGCGGATGCTAATTTGCATGTGCCATTGGATGAGATCAAGGTCGACAAGACACTTCGTTTTGTCGAGGAACCTATAGAGATTATGGATCGAGAAATTAAGAAGTTGAAACGTAGGAAGGTAGTGCTTGTGAAAGTTAGATGGAATTCGAAACGTGGTCCTGAGTTTACTTGGGAACACGAAGACCAGATGAGGATTAAGTATCCACAGTTGTTCATGGACCGAGTTGTTGAGCCTGCTAGTTAAATCTCGGGACGAGATTTCCTCAAGGAGGGGATACTGTGACATCCGTGATTTAATCAGGTTAGTGATACCTTTAGAAATGGCTAAGAGTTCATTTGTGTGATTTTCTTGTGTGCTATGTGTTATATATGTGTGCTAAGTGGTTTGAATAGGTGCATGATATCATTTTGAGGTGTATGATCATCTCATTTTGAGTGCGTTTGTGTTTGGTGATGAGTATTCCATTTGTTCACGTATAGTGATAATGGAAAGGAATGGCGTATTGCATGCAATGCTACGTCAATAGTTGGATGATTTTGTGTTAAGCGTTTATGGGAAACGTATCATGTTGGAAATAAGTGAAGTGAGTGAAATTTGGATATTTATAGTAGACTTTCTAAATATAGAAAGTGAAATGTGAAATGAAAAGTTATTTTTAGAAAGTTTAGTAAGTAGCGTTTATGTAAAAAGGTTTACCCAAATTAGCTTAGGTTGTTATGAAAACTTAAGGTAATGAAGATAATTAGTTAATTAATAATTAAAGAAAAAAAAATGTATGTATATGTAGAAATCGGCCCAAGAAAGGAAAAAGAAAAGAAAAGAGATTTTGGGCCTTATTGATAGTAATTTTATATACTATAAAATATTTATAAAATATAATACTTTAAAAGAGAAATTAAGAAGATTACCAAGTTACCCTTGATAAAATTCACTCTCTTCCATGTCACACCCCGCCAAGGCGGAAACACGAGGCGTAAACAAGAATAGATATCATCACAACACATGGTGTCTATATAGAGAATACTAAAATGAAAACTAAAGTAAAGCAAAGACACAAAGTGTCATAACAATACCTAAAACCTAATGGTGTCTTTATTAATAAGAAAGAGGTCTCGTCAATAAATGACATGCAAAAACATAATCCAAACAATTCATGCAAACGCATTTATTTAAACAGAAAGCATAAATAACTCCAAGCATCATACGGTCTCTTCTAGCCACTTCGCTCTATCTTAGCACCATTAAGCTCACCTGAAAATGATGCTTAAAAATGTCAACACAACGGTTGGTGAGAGTCATAGGTTTAAGACTCGCATTATAAACCTTTCAAACCAATTACTGTGATTATCAAAACAATATAGACAATTATGCAACATATGAATTTATGTATACATGCAAACCAACTCACCTATCAAACTACCATGCATATACTAGGTGACGTTACCCTCCAGATCCACATAATGACTTACGTACCTAAAAGTCTACCAGCTGAAGCTTATATTTAGGCCTGGACCCATACTAATTCACTAAGTTGATCAATCCCAAATTAATGATCCGTGAGATAATCATGATAAGATTTTATCATTTTAAGTTTCTTCAAAAGCTAGTGGATGATAAATTATGTTAAATATATAACATAATTATTTTATGATGTTTCGATCGACGAATGATAATGACAAATGTGACCGAGTCTTTTAAGTATATTTTTATAATTAATATAAAAATATTACTTTTTATACCCTTGAAAATATGAAAATGACAATATATTAATTTATAACTTTAAACCTTTTATATATATTATGTATATAAAATTAACCTTTAACTTTGAAAGTTGGCAAAACAGGGCCTTGGGGTTTTAAGTTTAAGATGTAGGTCTCAGCCCTAGATAGATCTTTTAAGCCTGTTAAGGATATAGAGCACTAATGTAATCAAAAGTAACTCTGTGAGAGACTCTAACAAATCAATCTATTGTTCACGCGGAAAATAAACAATAGTGCTAAAGAAGAATTACTAAAAACAATACTTTGATCCTCTATGGATCTTTTCTATTAATCGTAAAACTGTTTCTTGATTGTTCAATTCTCCTTCAAGCCTAAACCGTGTGGTTTCATTTATAGATATGAAACCCTAAACTAATTCTCATAGAATTACGATTACATGAGTCTATCTATTACTTCTCATGTCTATCCATACTAGAACTTATCCCAGAGTCAATACGTTACTCTACCAGGACTAATAATATAACCAGCAGGAATTATATACCTGCCAGTAGGAACTACATACCAACAGTAGCAATTACTGTACCAGTAGGAACTACATACCTACTAGTAGGAACTAATAAATACAAATATACCTAACACTTATTTTGTATCCTTTATGCTTTTTAGGTTTAGGTATAGCTTGTTCTCAGCTTATTTAGTTTTATTAATGAGTCTTTTAAGTCCTAACAAGTCTTAGCTTATTGTCACTTAGTTTTAAGCTAAAACTGCTACTTTTTTAAGCTTATTCTAGCTTATCTTTAAGATTCAATAAAAATTGTTTTATTAAAGTTGTTTGGATTTACTTATATTTTAGCTTTTTCAAAAGGAAAAATAAAAAAATAATTGTCCTAAAAGGGAAGCCACAGGTTTGAACCTGTGACCTCTCCTTTTCACACAACGCATCAACACAACACTCCACTACCATCTCGCCCTTGGGACTTTTTCATTAAAGTCCCACCTCATTTATTATTTAAGGGTATCATTCGAGCTTATTTGCTTATTAACTGCTTATTCGTTTAGCAAATTTTCAAGTTTTTGTTTTTCTTAGATTCTAAATAGGTTAAAGTAATTTTCCTAATTTTTCCAGAATTTTAATATTTAGTTTTCTATTTTTAATTATTAATTTAGATTAAATATGTTTTTAAATCATAATAAATAAAATAAAAGTTAAAAAATATAATTCTTTTTTCTAAAATTATTTTTATTCATTTAGGATTTTTAAAAATTAAATTTTCATTTTTAGGGTTAAAATTTGATTTACTTGCTTAAATGTCGTGTTTTTAAATTCCCGTTAACGTTTTTCGTGCTTAATCTTTAAATGCTTTAATTGTTTACTTGTCTTTATATGTTTTTTGCATTTTCATTAGTAGAAAAAGAATCCAAAATCAAATCTTTTATGACATTCAAGCTCGATTCCCGACATACCTGTAAATTTCCATTCAACTCTCACCGAGGAGAACGATACCCGTGTTGATTACATATTATTCTTTCCTAAGAGTAATTTGTATGATACTTTGCTATACGTATATGTATTTTATAAATATATATATTATATACATTTGAGGGTTATTTGTTTGATACGTGTTTAAAACGAATATCAAGCGCACATCAAGGGGGAGCATTTATTCCGTCGATTTTACTAGCATTTCTTGACGATGCCTTTTTGATTCTATGACGTTTTTATATTTGTGTCATATATATATCGTATATTTTCTATATATATATATTATTATATAGTATACATTGAGGGTTATTTGTTTGATTAACGTATTTAGAGAAAATCAAAGCTTTCTAAGCATCTTGCTATTATGTCATTACAAGCTGTTGAACAAGTTTTTGCTCAAGTTTTAAATTATGGCATCATCAAAAACTCGGAGGATAATAGTGTTTCCTTCAGCAGGGCCAAGCTGAGCCTCTTATTACCGGCTGAGCGGGAGAAGAAACAAACAAGCACCATCTCCCATCTTTTCAAAGATGAGCGAAAGAATGACTGGAAAAAAGAAATGAACTACATAACAACCAAAACTAACAATACACATGCTAAACCATCATTCCTCTTGTCCTCACATCCTACAACATACTCAAATGCAACTCTCCTCCTCAATAATCCATAAAAAGGTCCTTCTTAACCTGAGGGGTGGGGGGGGGGGGGGGAGCATATATAAGAAAGACATGGGTCAAAAGGCGTATAACTCCTTCAAAGGATGCTAATGAAGTGAGTACAATAAGTGAGTCATTAGATGAAAACAACACATGTGATAGTTTATGGTCGGATCCCTATAGAAAAAGAAATTGAAAAAGTTTGACTTTGTCACTGAAAGTGGAGAACATGTCCATTTAACTAAAGAACAAATTAGTGCACAAAAGAAAATAGAGGAAGAGGCCAAAGCTGAAGATGCCAGACGTGAAGGTGAAATAAGGAAAGAAGAGTTGATTGATCTTCTTGGTCCTGAAGTGGTGAACAAGTACTATAATGAAAAATTACAGTATAACAGATACTGTGATAAAATGTTGAACAGAAGAGCAAAATCAAGAATCACCAATTGTTATATCTTGACCAGAAAGGGTTCAATTACCTTGAAAGTATACAGAGAGGATGATACAAGTGAAATCATTCCTGAGTTCAAAGCCAGTGATTTACATCTAGGTAGATGGAGAGAAGTTGTCACAGCTTTCCCTAACAAAAAGGTAAAGGGTGAACTTCCATCTACAAGAAAATACAGGAAAGAATAGACTATCTCCGTACAACTGAAGTTGAACTGTGAATCGACTTGGACAGACCTCTAAGTGAACAGGATCCTTTGGATAGACTAAATGATCTGGCAAACAAGAAGAAAGCATGTTGATTACATTCATGACTTCTTCAGAGCTAACAAAATGCTCAAGTCATCAGTTCAATATGAAGATCATCCAACTGGTACTATGCTTAATGAACCTGTCCTAGGTATGATTTTGTTTAACTCATATCACAGACAGGATTTTGTTACCATTAAAGCCTTTAGAGATTTCTCAAACACCATGTTATATACCGTACAAGAAATCTTCTTCAGACTTCACCAAGGTCCAGGGCTTGATGATCATGCTAGGACCTTCAGTTCTCTTCTGCTTGCTGAAATTGATAAGAGAAACTTGAACCCACTCAAGCAGACGAGAGTCATTCAGCAGCTAAGGTAATAGAATGTAATCTTTTGTAATAACTTTATCTTTTGAATTTGTATTGTAATGAAAGTTAGAATGAAAGGTTATCAGTTTATGTTGTTTAATTTATATCAGTTGTATAAGAAGAAGTTGTTTTGCTCACTCACAACTGATTTTTAACTTAGGCTATTTGTATATTCAAATAGGGGGAGATTGTTGGGTTCAGTTCCTGAGCCCTTCAGTCTTTCTGTAGATTTAAACATAAAATCCCCTAAGTGTTTCTCAAACTGAAGTCTTTCAGTTTGAGTCGCTGAAGTTTCTTCATCATCAGCTCTTCGGGTCCTTAGAAGGTTGGAAAGTATATTCACTTCAGTATATGCAGCGGTACAGAAACTGAAGAAGGACTCTTGGAAAGAGCTTTAGTTCAGCTTGGTTGACAATTTCAAGCTGAACGTTGTCTATCTCCTGAACAAAAGTTGAAACGTGTTGTTTCACTTCTAGATGGTTTACAAGGCGGGAAAAAGATTGCTTTATGTCAAAAGGAATAAAGTAATCTCCTTGGGAAAGTAACTTCTAAATTTGGAATAGAAGTACAACAACTTTCCTCAAAGGATTGTACCTACTACTAGAAAGCAAACGTGCATTAAATGGTAGCTCAACCACCCATTTAATGCTTGCCACGTAAACTAGGTTAAACTTGTAAACCCTAATACCTTTGCCTATAATAGGAAAAGGATTCCCAGAGTAAATGTTATCTCTTCTAATTAATGTGATACACATTGAAGAGTTCATTTATCTCTCAAACAAACTGAACGGTACTACTGAAGCTGAAGCTTCAGTTTAGTCATAAGTAGTTTGTTTTCTTACTCTCTTAACTTTGGTTAGAGTTTAAGTTCGAAGGAGATAATACCCCAATTGTCATTCAACCACCTTGCTATTCCGCAAGCAAGATGTGTCATAGATTCTTTGTTTGATTCTAATAAGAACCTATACGTTGAAAAGTATTTCTGTGTGTTTTAAACTTGTTCTCTATATTCTTCATATATATCTGTTTAAAACTCACTTCATTGTCATGGAATCTGATTAGTTTAATTTACTAAACCTTATATCAGATTCCAAGGGACCAACAACACGTGATACAAGTAAAAAGATATGCTTTAAATGACAAACATTGTCTCAAAAAAAGTTTTATGAACCGAACCCGCCCGTTGGGTGGGTTATGTTACTAGTATAATATATATGGGGCTAATTATGAGTGTATAAATATGATTTAGTGACTGTACGCCACCTCAACAATGACATGGACACATTTTTTACATTAAATTTCAAAAATTCCTAAAAAATATTGTTCATCCCTAGGTTTGAACTTATGACCTCTATTTAATTCATAAGACATTTACTAAGTGAGCCAAGACACTTTTTGTTTTCTACTATCAAAAACAATAATAATATCATCTAAAAAACCATGTTGATATCTTTTAATTTTCAATAATATATTTAAAGATATACTCCATAATTATATTTGATATTTATCCAATTTTTAATCAAGAAAACCCTAATACATACAAACCCTAATAGCCAATACCATCTTCTTCATCACCACAAACCCTAATATAACTAATTTAATATAAATCAACAAATTTTTAACGTACTATTTCATTCTCATTGTTTGTTTTTCTTTTTGCAGATTATAAATCTCTACTTACCCATGACATTCTTTTTGGAGAGGTAACCTATTTTTTTATTAGGAGTTGAATACCTAATCAACTTTTATTTGTAAACGTTTTCTCATGGGGCAATTGCATATATACCCACTAAAACTTTCATATTTGCATACACTACTACCAAATGAAGCTAAAGCAACACCACTAAAGTGTTGTATTATGTCTTTAAAATGTTGCATTATGCCTGTGACACTTTAACAAGTGCTATGTTATGTAACGTTGCCTTAGGTTTAAGCGACACTTATTATAAGATTATGCAACACTTTCTGAAAGTGTTGCTTACGTTTAGCAAATGCAATACTTTAAGGTGCAACACTTTTTATACTCAAATGCAACACCTTTTACCTTCAATGACAACACTTTTGACATTCAACTGTAACACTTTTTTAATCAACTGCAACATTACTACAAACTAAATGCAACACTTTTCCGCTAAAGTACAACACTTTTTCACCAAAGTGCAACACAATATTATTTAGTAACACTATAATTGCAACACTCTAATCAATTAAATGCAACAATTTTTGTTGTTTTTAGCACACATTGCAACACATTTTTAAATGATTTGTAACACTTTTGTTCAATGCAATACAAATGCTACTTATATCCATTTTCTTATAACAAGATTAATACATTAAGATTTTCCATTCTCTAATAGCAATAATATTATACCATAAATAACATCATATTGTACATTGACATGTACATACAACTAGTATTATATGTCTAGTCAACAAAAAATAAAGTTATCAAATTACAACCCTACAAATCTTGACATGTTCTTTACAAATTCTACACGTGGCTTGACATCCGCCAAAATGGCACGTAGCCTGCTGCATGTGAAATTGACAAAAGAATACGATTAGTTTTGTATCTGGTAAACATAATAGTCACATTGGGAAGAATGTAGACTTACTAAAAGAAAAAAGTGAACCAAAAAAAAGAAAAAGCAATACGTTGCAAACAGAAATGGTAGCCATAAGATCATCATAAGTAGGATGCTCTAAATACGCAGGTACCCATACAGATTAGAGAAGGAAAACCACAATGAACTTCACTGAAAGAAATAAACCTATGCTTTTAACATAAAAACATGCAAAGATGTCCTATTTTAAAACTCATGTAGATGTCTCTTCTAACGCAAAACAAAAAGATCATATCAAGCTAGTAGGTCACTTGACGCTACTGTGAGTTATAGTTGCAAAACTAGTGGTCTTTCATCTTCTAATAAAAGATCTTGCTAGAGTGTTAGATGCTTTATCGAGTTATTAAGTTTTGTTATACTTGCTTCTAGTTATATCTAAAAGCATAACTAGTTAATAAGGAACCCGATTTTGAATTTGTATGTGTGTATAATGTGAAGGGAACATGCTTTATCATAGATAACCTAATTGTTACAAGTAAGATTGTGAAATCTCATAATCTGTTATTCTAAGTGCAGAATGACATTCGCAAGAACCCTGCTTTTAGATCAGGGTTACTGATTCTAATTAAATTATCTCTAAATCTTCATATGATCAGATTTTAGCAAACTTTTAAACATCATGTTATGTATTAACTTCATACAGGAGAACATTCAACCACTCGCACTCTATTTTGTTAAAGATGATTACCATATCTTTTTTTTGCAGATCTTAATTACTAATACTAACTAGTGCACGTTTTATTATCCTAAGACGCCATCCTCTAAAACTACCAGCCTACCACTACCTTGTTCTACCGGTGCGCACATTCTTATCCTACGCATCCTATAGAAACACAATAATTTACAATCATTTTTTCAAGTTGCATATATGATGCTTGTTTAGAACTTGAACAACCTAGTCATACTCAAATGTGACAGAGTGTTTAAACAACTAGGTAGTCTTCACTCTCCATAGGTAACTTATATTTTATTGTCCCTATTCGATAGATCTATGATCTAACTGTAGTCACAATATACCAAGAAATAGAAAAACGAATTGTGATTATGAAATACAAGTGTTTTTACTAATCTGACTTTCGTTCAATCTTGTTTGTTTACATGTCTTCCTATTTATAACATACTAACAGGTGTTATGATGAAAGGATGTGTTGGTTCATTCGAACCAAGGGTCGTGACCTTTCAAAAATAACTGTAAATAACTAACTATAACTAACTATAATACATACTAAGTACCCTAACTTTGTGTTTATAACATTATTGGTCCAACATTCTCCCCCCTAATGTTATAGACGGCAATCGAGTCTTCTTCACTTGACTTCACAGCAATGTGGGTTCATTGTCAGTTTCATAAATGAGATGAGACTCTTCTTGCTTGTTTTTATTGTATTTCCACTTCGTACATTCCCTCGCAAAGTGGCCGAAGTCACCACATTCATAACATCTGAAAGTGCTCTTGTTTTTAGTTCCTTGATTCGTACTTGTCCCACGTGCATTTGGACTATTCTTCCATTTCATGCTTTCCTTGGCTTCTTTATTGAAATTTTTACCTCGCCCTTTACCATGACTTTGGTTGTTTGAACTTGCCAACAGAAGTTTGTCTTGATCATTTGCCTCTAGTGTGTCTTGACTTTTGATTCGTTCTTCAAAGGCTGTTAATCTTCCAACGGCTTCTTCAAACGACATTTCGTCTAAATCTTGATATTGTTCAATAGTTGCCACGATCGGTAAAAACTTCTTTGGAACCGAGTTGAGTAGTTTCCTCACAATTATCTTGCTTTCGAGTGTAGTTCCAAGATTTCTAAATTTTGCCCTTATACTGCTCAATTTGCTTGCAAAACCACTTATAGTTTCACTTTCTTTCATCTTTAAAGACTCTAGTTCACTCCTCAACAACTTGAATCGTTACCAATACATAACCATTAGCCAAAAATATTTTGTTATAGACGCATATCATTGACTAAATAATCGACAATAACATACCTACTTCAAAAACATGAATATAAATGAACACATGATCGAAACAAAACATCTCCATTGGAAATAAAGTTTTTTGTTATACCCTCATATCCAAAACTGAATTGTCCATACAGATGATTAGAAGCACCATCCTAGATTGTTAGTAACCAATATCATAACATCCATAAAAATACCAAATTTTTTACCATCCTACATTCTGTGTATAACAATATATCCATCAAAATAGCAAAATAACCACGATCCTACATTTGTATAAAACACAATTCATATCGGAAATTGCACGGCTACGTCATGACTTTCTAGATGTTCGAGAATTAACAAAAAAAATGAACCATGCTCATTAGTTATTAGATTCTTAGCAAATGTAATCATTATGCTAAAGAAAAGACACTATGTATTATTATATGTATTAATTAAAGTAATCTTTATTTAAAAACATATTATAATAATCGAGTGATAATGTGTTGCACAAAGAAATCATAAATTTTCAACTTATATTGTGTCAAGTCTTAAAAAATTATACAATTATACTTCATGAAAATTAACAAACAAATCCAATGTTTGTTAATAAAAATATATGCTTAATTTGAAAGATTACTTGCATACTTATAGTTGTTGGTTACAACTTTAAGTCATTAAACATGACAATCAATATTTTAGGGTTTTTTCAACCAAAAGATAAACGATAAAACATATCTCTTTTAAATTTTAAATTATTTAGTCAATCTACATTCAATACTAAATACATCCATAAATAAAATTTGAATTTTATAACAAATTTGAATCTATAAATACTCACTATAATTTTAAACAATTCAAAACCATTTCATAAAGATGGTTGACTCTAAATCATTCAAAGTACGTACTTTATTTAGGATATTTGTATACTTTTTTGTGCAATACCCAAACTTTATAATATGTGGTTTTCACATACATATGTGTTCGTGTTTTTGATATTTTAGCCAATACCCAAACTTCATTTTACTTTGTCTAAGGTTTGGTCTATATTTGGAATGATCAGTTTTTTCGCACGAATAACTCTATGTGGTTGTATCAAGAGTAAAGAGCAAGAAATGTCTAAAGTCGTTATGTTGTAATAAGAATGACAATTATTTCAATTACACAACCAATGTGGTTTTAACAAAGTCCTTCATCAACCTTGAGTTTAATCATATTTCATTAGTCTTTTTGTATTGATTATATTATCCTAAATACTATTTATTACTTTTTCTATTAATATGTTAGCTCATAACAAATTATACTATTTTATATCATATTTATTCTTTTGCTAAATCAATGTTTCATAATATATATATATATATATATATATATATATATATATATATATATATATATATATATATATATATATATATATAACCTATATAAAAGAGAGTTTGGAAAAAACGACACATGTATAATAGAAAAATAATCAAGGGCTGACATTCACAAATAACAAGCGACAATTAATTCTCCCAAAAAAACCTTCCAAACATCACCCACATGCCTCTCACCTTGAAATAATTTCTATACCTAGATCTGTGAACTAACTGAGTTCTTGAATCCATTCATCTTTGAATTAACCATTCATTGGAATAGTTGTTTCAGTTTTGAACGAATCCATAACTCGAATCATTCATCTTTGAATTAACAAAAAAAACCAAAAAAACAAGAATCCCCAATCTAATTAATCACTTATACGACCGAAACACGATTTCTTCAATCTACGGATCGGTAAGCCATTATATTATAATCAATCTTGGAGGGTACGTTCATTAATTTTGAATCTACAAATCAGTAAGTTCATTAATTTTGAGGTTTTCGTTAACTATTATTTTTTCTTGAAATTAGGATTGAATTCACGTATGAAAGAAATTCATCGTCTAATGGAGGTAATTTCTCATCCTATGGTTTAACGAATCAATAATTGTTTAAGAGTTTGTGTTGATTGAATTAGGTTCTCAATTCGTATGATTTTGATTTAGAATATGTCGAGAAAAATATTACGTACTAAGTGTTTGATGAAATTCCTCAAGATATTAAATTGGTACGGTTGCTGCGTATGGGATGCTTTTTATGCTGGGGTTACTTCTAAAAGTGTCAAACAAAGCCTTGAGGGGTAAAACTCATATCTTCATTATTACAATAACTCTTTTCTATCAATTTTAAGGTTTGTGATAATAGCAATGTTTTCTAGGGTAAACAAGAAATGGGTTGTGAATCCATGCCACTAAGATAAAAGGAATAAGTAATTATCTAACTAAAACTTTAATGTATTTTAGTAATTTGAGTTGGTATTGGCGCTAAATTCTTATATTGGAGGTTGGCAGATGATGATAGCAACCATGGATCAAGAATGAGTTTAAGGTCGACTTATGAACATGAAAGAGTTAATGTCTCTAAAGAGTAAGATACTCATCTCTTTATACCTTTTTGATACTTGCAGATTATATTTAAAAGAATTAGGATCAAATAGTAGTGTGAATGTTAGGAAATAGATTCTTAACTTTTATATTTCGCTCATGTTTACCTTTTTATTCTTATTATTTTCAGGTTCAGTTGCAAAACAAATCCACTAGATTACTTGGCTATACTATTATACAGATTTTGTTACCGATGGTAGAGTGGCAATGCCATCCTTAAAGGTTTGTGCATGTTTAAATTTTTATCTTGGTACTGCTCTCTATTCATAAATTATACTATTCCAATCCTTTTATTGTTTATCTAAGTTTACCCATGTGACCCGTAGGCATGGCTTAGGCTCTATAGTAACTGCTTATTACTTAAGCACGTCATCGACTTGAACTAAGCTATTCCAAACACCCCATAAAACAATATAACCTTTGTTGGTCTTTGTATAAGTGCATTGAACTGGAATAACTTCAATATTCCTTAACAAAAACACATTATTATGTGAAGTTATATATTGCACAACACATATTTTTATAAAATTACTTCAAGCTTCAACAATTAAAAGAAGTATGCACATCAGTTCCAGTTATCTTACTAGACATTGTTTGAGTTTAAATGTGACAATTAATTTTACTGAAGGCAGCTTCATTTCAGATAGCTCATATGGAAACAAGCGGTGGCATGGTTTGAGGTGTAATTCGTTAGGCAAATTCTGTTATTGGTTTATCCGTTGTGCTTGGAACCAACACTTGGTCAATTGGTGCTCAATTCACTTTTAACTTCAGAACTATTATTATCTTCACCATACAAAATGCGGGTATTAACTTCTTCAATGTGAGTTTTAAATGCTTTTTTATTGCTAAAATGTTTTTTTCTTTATCAAAAAGCAACGATTAAAGAATTTTTCTAAGGGTCTGTGATGCGAAGTACCAAATCATGCGCATCAGACTTACTTAGATCACACACCTGTACCACCTCTTCTCGTGATCTATGTCTTTGCATAAAAGATTTGTATGACTCGGTTATGGTGCATTTAAGTCAGACACTATAGTTTTTCGTTGATATGGGCAATGTTAGAGACGACAAATGCAACTCATTTATACAAAATGATCATACTAGTAAGTAGGTAGAAACTTAATTGAGTAGAATTTAAGGAAACGTTATTGTAAACAAACAATCGTGCTTACTAATTCTATCAAATTAGCTTATAGAAATTTGCTTATATAAATTTGTTTTATTAAAAACCTACTGGTTTTATATATGAGACAAGCATTTTACACAATAAACCATTTAATGCATTAAACCCAACTTCGATTGAGAAAATTATTTGACGTGTTTAAATGTTTAATTCATCTTGGCCCATTAAATTAGAACAAAACGAAGTTTTTGCCGCTGTTCTAAAACGGTAGTTAACCCCTCCAGATCTTACACAAGCAGTTCAGTTTGAAGTTTTATAAAAGTAATACTTACAGTTCAGCTTAAATTTAGTTAAAATTCCAGCTGAACCGACCGATGTACACCCCAATCGATGAGTATGTTGTTTTCAGATAACCAAAGCTTCAATTTAGCATAATATGTTTTTTGTTAGGAGAATGGAAAAGTTTTTTATTTATGAGTTTACAATTTCAACTTATTTAAGAGTACGTTGATTTGCGTTTTAACTGTTACAAATGGGTTAAACAGTAACTTTAACTTCAATAGAAACGGGTCAAATGGGTCGAAAGTTGCAAAACTTTACATCCAATGTTATGATGTAGTTTTTTTATCGATGTGAAACAAGTAAATATTCTATATATTTCTTCACCACTCTAAATGGAAAAATGTGATTGTTGGTAAACTTGACACTTTACCTATTACCAATATGCATGTTCTGCTATTTGTACATTTGATTGTATAATCTTGCGGCTACATGTAAGATGGTGAACACATTTTGTGTTGGATATTTTCTTCTGTTCTGGCTAATTTTTTAGCTCTCAAACTAATAGATGTAGACGTACTAATCAATGGAAATTTATGAAGGATGATATTGAGCACCGTCAACGTCAACTATTGAACAATCCAGGTAAGTTTTTGTTTTTAGATGCTGTTATTACCGCTCTTCTATGGATCTTAATATCTTTTTAGGTAATTTGTATGTTGGTGTTACTGCTCTAAAATGTTGTGCGCCAAACGTATATGATTTTTTTTCTGATTTTGTATGTTGTTTGGATGCTGATTTTACGGCTCTTTTATGCTACTTTTAGTACATTTCTTTCTCATTTTACTAATCTTGCAACGATTCAGGTTAGTTTTTTTGTTTTTAGATGATGTTACTACCACTCTTCTATGGATCTTAATTATGTTTTTAGTTACTTTGTATAGTGATCCTTAGTACAAATACTCATAATCAAATAGTCTGTACCCAAATTCAGAATACTTGACACCCATAATCAGTAACACACATTGCCATGTTAAACGAAGAACTACTATAGTATAATCAGTAGGGTCTAAAATATAATTTTATAGCTTAAATGTACTATTTAAAAGGATGATTTACCGGTAGTATCCTATTATGTCTGCACCACTCACTTTATTATTACTAATACATGGGCTGTTGGTGGCTTCTCTCCAAACAATGTGTATGTTACCTTTCTTTTTTCAAAGTTACTTTAAAGTAAAAATATGTTTATCAGCATTTTGCATCTTTCTATGCTCAGTTATAGGATTATAATATAAAGTCAATCACGAGCCACAACTCATACTTTGCTTGCTCATATATATATTTGACTGAAATAATGTATCATCCATTTGTAAAATCAGTTTTAGTAAGTTACCCAGAACACCCGTTTGAGACACTTTCCATACAAATCTCAAACAACCTTTCATAATCAGTTTAAAAAAGCAATCCCAAACACTCCCTAAAAAGCAAACTTAATAAGAAATCTCAAACATTACTTGTATAATTATATATGGGTTGTTTTGAATTGCTTATTCTCAGTCAAGTAAATGTTAAAGTCTATTAGTAAACAATCTTTGTAGTCAATACTTCTATTTTGTTGGCCATTGTGTAGGCTGATGCTACAACTCATGTTTATAGTATTACTAGTTTTTGTGTGTGTTAGGAATAATAATTGTATTGATGTGAATTTTATCACATTTGTGCAGAAATACCACCTTACATGTAAATATGTTATATTTGACAAGAATAGTTGAAGGCCACGATAATAAAGGAGGTAACATATATACGGTCGAGACATCTTCTATACATTAGAGTTGATGGTAATGGATAAACATGGTTTGCTAAAGACATATCACATTTTGTATAATTTCAAGTGTGATTTGAGTTTACTTCGTATATGTAACAGTTTAGGCTATAAATATATAAACGGGTTTGTAAAACTTATTGAAATATGATAGCTGATTTGGACATACGACGTATAGTGTATGTCTCAAGTTTTTTTTGGAATTTAATATAGGTTAACAATAGTAATCATTTTATTAACTTACATATGATGCTATAATTTTCTTATAATTCACATTACATATTTTGTGCATGTGTTACAGTACTATTACATATATGTCGTATTTTTCCAAGTTACTTCTAATTATGATTTTTTTATTGTCACCCGCGAAACCCGCGGGTCTATAGTCTAATATCCTAATAGTAGACTTATAATAGTCTAATTTTGAGATACACTTTTGATAACATCAAATATTTAATACTTTTTAGTATCATTTTATCCTCTAAATTACTTGCATTTATGTCACTAACTTATGAAAACAAGTTTTTCCTGTTATTTTGTGATCTTCAGGTAAAATACAGGTAATTATCATTTATCAAAGGAAAAGGATGTAAATGTAAATATTTACAAGACATTACGGCGTAAACCTTTTTAAGGTTACGCCGTAACAAATCTCATGCAAATTACGTCACTCAAGCAACGATTACGGCGTAATCAATTACTGGTTACACCGTAACCATTACTATGGAAAGAAGATCATGACTAAAATAGCATTACGGCGTAACAATACGTCTAGTTACGCCGTAACTATATTTAATGAATGAAATCATAATCATATCCACCTCAATCTCTGGACTTTTGGAAAGTGAATCAGCAATTACGACGTAACAAGCTAAATGGTTATGCCGTAACACATGAAAACTTATGGAAAGACGTGTTACCATGGTTACGGCGTAACTGGCTTGTGTTTGCGCCGTAACACATTTGAAGCCTATAAATTGAAGACGTTTCTGTACAATTTATCATCCAACTTCCCTCAACCCATTCTTAGGTTTGGGAACTAGGTTGATGAGGTGTCATTTTATACACTTTTTCGAGGCCGTTTAACCCCCTAAATCGTGTGTTTATGCCCAAAATAGAGTTTTACTGATATCGTTCATTTTCAGGATATATTTGACATATTGGATGGCATTTGGCAGGCATTCTGGAAGAAATACACAGTGACTTCGGGCTCCAGGTTTGGAGAGAAAACAGGACTCAAAGACTTCACGGCACCCCTACACCAACCATTGCTCAAGAATTTCTACCTCAGAAGTGGACCGACGGTATCACAGATCTACACAGTGCGCCGTACAACATCCACTAACCAAGACGCCCATTACATCAGACATCACGCAGAGTTTGACATCAGCCTGAACATGATCCCAATCTAAGATTCTAAATATCTTTTCAACGACGGGCAGTCACGATTAAAACGATTACAAACATAAAAATTAGGTTTTATGTCGTTGTAACTTTAGGAGTAAAAGAAGGGGACGAACCCTAGTTCGTTTAGCAGTTGTTAGGGATGATTTTAGGGCCTCAAAACCCTATTGTACTTCCTTCAATTCATGTTTTAATCAAGTAAGATTATCTTAATCATTCAATATGTCTATGTGTTGTTTGATTCATTATTGTTCTTGCTTTACTTATAACATGCTTGGCTAGACCTTCTATTGTGTTTATTTATGATTTTATTAAACTCTGAAGTAAGATCGTAGGTGGTGTTGCTTTTGTGATGATATGCATGTTAGTATGTCTTAGAAAAACCAGCTTTTGCCAGTATCGCATGTTGATATGTTAGGAAAACTTGATTGTGTAGAAAGTGATACCATCGGGTAACAGTCTAATAATACCTTTCCCTCTTTATAATGGTTAAATCCCCTCTTTATTATATTTCAAATGCATTTAATATACTCTTAGGTGCCTTGTAATAGTCTTCATACTACCTTACTTGTGCGTTGCCTTAACGGAATATTAAATAGACGGCAGGTTCGTGTAATTCGTACATGACTTAGGAAATAATTACATAGATCATCACAAGTGTGACAAAGAAACAACACTAGGAGAAGCAATCTAGGGAGTAATACATGATTAAATAAACACAGTCTTTTATTATATTGTTATCACCAGTAGCTTAGATTAATATTTAGTTTAATAGCTAAAACCAACCACCTCTCCAATATATGATTTACCTGCTTTCATAAAATATAAAAATACCCAAATAATCTTCTCTCAACCTTTAGAATTCTGTTAGACCTTGATTAAGCCTTCCCAACCTATTCCCTGAGTGAACGATAACAACCCCTCGAGTCTTGCCTATACTACTACTACAACGATTAGGTGCTCTGCCTAGGGAGTTGTAAAACTTCGTGTAGAAGTCCTACGACGACCGCATCAAGTTTTTGACGCCGCCGCCTGGCGAATTGTTAGGTATTAATCATAGTTTAACTTAGTTCTACTCGCTAGAATCCTTACAAGTAAGATTTAATTTCCGCATATTAGCTTTCTTATAGTCTATCTTTTCTTCGTATTATTTGTTTCATAACCCATTCTCGTCAACCACCATGGGAGACGAGAATCCTATCTGTACTCTAGGAGACTACTCCAAACCTAGCCACGAGGGCTACAGGAAATATCATTCTAGCTCTCATTAGGGAACAACTACCGGTTACCTATTCAATCCGACACCATCCAGTGGTGCAAACGGTATGGCCCATTCCATGGACTTCGGTTGGAGAATCCAAAAACCAACACCTTTATGTTTCCTTAAATTGTGACTCACTTGACTTGACGGTGTGAAACATAAGAAAGAACAAGGCCTGCGTTTATTTCAAATTTTCCCTTTGCGATCAAGTTGCAATTGGGCTTGAACGCCTTCACAGGATCCTGTCACCTCATGGGGAGGATCTTTACTACCCGATTTCCTTGTTAGTTCTTTCCACTAGGAAGGACCGCAAAACTCCGCAATTGATATCTGATGTTCCAACAACTATCATGGAGAATCTTTATCTGAAAGCATGGACTCGTTTCAAGGATGACTCCAAGAAGTCCCTCATTTGGCATAGACCTTTGGCCTCAAAGTCTAAATTTTTTATGACATGTCAATCCCGTCACTAGATGAACCATTGGACCAGATGCCGGTAGTATGCTTTCGTGATTAAACGTCCGAAGAAATCCTAGGCATTATAGAGGACCTCGCATTCTATTACATCGAATGTTGGAACGACCCAAGGGATTTTGCTAAGCCGGTCAAGCAATCAGTTGCTCAAGATGTCCCGCAGTACATTCGGGCGCCATTTCCATTTAATCGAGCTCGAAAAATCAAGTCCAACGCTTCATGGTAATTAACCCAAATTTCATAAGCTCATCTTCCTTCGATACAACCTACCAAAGTGAATAAAATCAACTACCTCATGTGGGAGATATGCAGTGTGTTCCCCATGACTACTCAGTATTGAATGGAAAGATCCCAAAAACAAAACCTTGTTGTAATAGCATCCTCGACATACGATGATTAGAGGGAGGTAAGTGTAGATTTTAAGCCGTGCAAAACAATCTTGGTGACACCTACAATACATCATGGAGAAGTCACCCAAACCTTAGGTGGAGACAACCTTAAAAATCTCAAAATAATTTTTCAAACCCACCTAACCGGTTCCAATCCAATGGTTCAAACTGAAACCGTTCTTTCAATAACAATCCTCGAAGCTTTAACAATCAATCAAACCTTGAAGGATTGGTGTCTAACTTCATGGCATCTCAAGACGCTAGACTATCCAAGTTTGAAACCGATTTCAAACAACAGCAAAGCGAGATGACCAACAAAATAGACACTGTGTTGAAGGCCATCACTGATCAAATAGCGAGCACATTACCTAGCAATACGGTTAAGAACCCGAAATTGAGTACTTCCCCAGTTTTGTCTGCTCGTTCTTACACAACTCAAGACACGCAATGCTCAAACCATGTCCATGGCTCAATCAACGCCATCATAATCCACCTCAAGCAGCCTGAAGGATCCTAAGTTAATAGACCTGACAAAGGACAGGAAGAAGAAGGCAACCTAGGAAACACTAACTCTAACCCACACCCATAACCTGATCCATTAGCTTCCATCACCACAGTACAAGTACAAAAGCTAAACTCGATGCTTGAATCACACGGATTGGTTCCTCAATCCTCAAACAGAAAATTTATCTACTCTAAAGGGGATGATGGTGAAGTAATGTTCATTGAGATCATACGAGATGATGATGAACCTCGAAAGGAGGGACCTAATGAAGGCGAAGGGGCAGCGACGGAAGAACCGACAGTGAAATTCTTCGACACTCTCCCGGCTAGAGATGAGCTAACCTACCATAGATACCTAATGAGTGGCCCAATCCCCTCAATATTTCTAAGGAACCCCATCATCATGGAATGATGCCCCTCCAACCTTAAGATACCATGCAACATTGGGCATGTACATATCGAAAAAGCTTACATCGACCATAACTCCCCCTTAATATCATGACCCGAATGATGTATAATTGGATCATGAGGAGAAAACTTAACCCTAGGGAAAATGCGAAGGGAGGAATTAGTAATTTCACAGGAAGGAACAAAGGGATGCATGTCTTCGTAGGAAACTTCACCTATGTTGTAGACTTCATGATAGTCGAGGATATTAGCTCGATCATAGACCCTAGGTTGTTACAAGTAGTACTAGGGAGGCCTTTTATTGAAATATCCAACATGACTCACGACCTACCAGAAGGAGTAGTTAGGTTCACCAATGAAAACGATGAATTTGCCTATAAAATGCCCCATAAGATAGAACAATACAACTCATTGTCGAACCTAGAAAAGGAACACACAAAATCGATCTACCTTAAGAACGAGGAGGATAAGAGAAGAGGAGTTGACTATGTAATGAATAAGATATTAGGGTTCTACTAGGAATGTTTAGATTTAGGCCCTGAATATGAAACTGGAGTGGATGACGAAGGAGAAGTCACGTGAGAACGTATGACTTCGAGTCTAGCTACAAGACTCTTAAAATAAAGAAAAGCGCTTTTTGGGAGGCAACCTAATATTTAATTTTCCCGCACATTAGGAGTGTCCTGTGTTTTATTCTTTTCATTTTATTCTATCATTTTCGAACTCTATCTTGTAATCATGCTTTATTTGTTTGTAACTTCGTCTTATTTGCAATCAAAGGTATTTTGCAACAATAAGTGTAGGGGGATTTATCCGGTTTTTAGAACCGAGTTCAAACATGTTAAATAAATTGTTTAGATTAATTTGTGTCAGTTTCGAGTCATATGAGTAAATTGTCAAATCTCAGGTTTTATGTAGCTATTTGTACAGGAACTAACTTATGGAATCAAGTGCAGGAATATTTTCATCAAAAATAAAAATTTCGTTTTTCATAGGATCGTGGAGGGACGTGCGTCCACGGTTTACACGCGACGGGCTTCACCACGAAACCTGTGACGCGTAATGATTTTTCCTGTCGGCATCAAAACACCCAGGTCCAGAAGACTTATAAGTTTGTAATTATTTTTGAAAATAAAAAACTTGAATAACATTAAATTATCGACACTCATTCTGTTATAAACTGCAAAACAACGAGTTTGATAATTTCTTCATCCTATCTTTACTGCTTTGATCGAGTCAACCTTAATTCATAATTGTATATTTTAAATCGCACCATTTTATGCCTTGTTTTTAGTTGTCTTTGTATTTGATTACAAGTATATATTTGACAGAGGAAGCTTGGAAGTTCTTAGGATGTTTCATTGGATGATTCTTGGAGGACGATTTAACCAGTTTTCGTATGTTTCTTCTCCATCATTGAGCAAACCAGGGGAGTACTAGTTTCTTTTCCCTTTAATTCGTTTTTATGGGTACTTCTATAGAATAATGGGGACAATGTTCAACTTAGGTGTAGGGGGAAATAAGCCTTAGAAACTATTCTTTCGTTTGCCATTTGCTTTGTCCTTAAAATGATGGGTAATATATCAAAACATAGCATAAGAGGTAATTTTTACCCAAATTTAAATTTTTTTATGACACATACCAACGAAAACCGAGTATTAATAGCGTCTCATGGATAGGAATTTATATGACTAGCACAATAACCCTCAGAATTCCACCCCAAAAATGTGAGGTTTGCCTTTAGATCTTTAGGAATTCGGGTATCTATTATTGATACCCAAGATAGTTTATACCTTTAGCTTTCTCGAGTTAAGGAGTGTGAGCCAGTTCAATGTGGTTTAAATTTTTTTATGTCGTTATAGATGTGAACATTGTGGTCTCTTTGTCGCCTTTTTGGAGCATTGAGATAAGTAATTATTATATGAGTGTACGGTAGGTATATTAAATTCTAGAACTTGTTTTTGTAATGCATCCCGAGACCGCATAGTAAGTATTAGGATTTGCTTGATAAGAGGCATTAAGATTAACCCATGTTTTAAACCTGTAATTGTTATGATGGTCACACCGATCATATAACTATCCCACACCCTTTCCATGCACTCATTTTTAGTGCATGATACCCCTAGTACAACCCCCGAGCCTATTCTTTTTCATGGTTCTCGTAATTTTTTGGTTAAGTCGGACTATTAATGAAGAGCATTGTCACCCTTAAACCAATCGTTACATCCAAATCGCCTTAGCCTACCTTGTATGTACTCGATTTTAGTACATTATTGTTTTAACCCAAGTTAATTATTTGAGTACACGGTTGCTAAGTCCTTATCCTTGTAAATACTTTTTTGGGATGATTGGGATTAATAGGAGTATTTATTTCGCAGAATAATGGGGAAGAAAAGTTAAGTCAATACCCCCATATATTTTTTAGATGATCTCCATGTTATTTTGATCCAACTCAAATCAGGTCATTAGTTAGATTGTAAATATCAAGCATGTAAAAGCTCAAGTGTAGGGGTACGTGTTATAAACCCCAAGTGATGTATTATGTTATTCAAAAAAAAAGAAAAAAAGAGAAAAAAATAGAAAAGAAAAAGAAAGAGATTCATGTAGAGTTATGTAGAGTTTGTATATCTTCGTCCAAGTCTTGGCTTAGCAACCAAACCAGCGTGTATTCGTGTAAATAATTAGCTAACCCTTTTACTCCAAATTCACCCAAAGACACCCAAATGTATCCTATTCATTTCCATTTCCATTATATGTTATCTTACACCTACACCCCACAACCCTTTGAAAGACCTCTTAGATAGTAATGTATAATGCTTGCGCCTAGCGGTGGAGGTTTGATCCTTTACCAAGCCTATGGTAATTTATATGGTATGACAGGTAATGAGTGTTGATTTTCCGTTTCCCCTTATTAGTATAATTTATATACACCCGAGTGAATGATGAGAAATTCCCAAACACTTATGTGATAGGTGCTTGAGATATACCTTTCTGTGCTTTTAATTACGAGGTCTAGAAGGTTATGTTGTAAAATTCTTTTAAATGAGTGGTAAAATGGTCCCCTTATTATTGTTATTGTCTATGATAGGAAAAGCCCATTTTCTGAGGACAAGCAAATCCAAGTGTAGGGGTATTTGATGAAGGTGTCATTTTATTACACTTTTTAGAGACCGTTTAACCCTTTAAATCGGTTGTGTTTATGCCCAAAATAGGTACTATTCGTGCCTTTTCAGGTTTTTGGCATTTGGAAGAATTTGGAAGAATATACACGTGACTTGGGTCATTTAAGAAGTAACGGACTAAGAATACAATCCTACACCATAACATTGCTCAGAATTTCTCTCAGAAGCTTGGAGTCGGATGTCACAGATTACGCGTAACGCCGTCACAGATCCTACTACGACGGCGTCACAAGATATAGCGACGGCGTCAGCCCGCACGATGCAGCCCAAGATCTAGAATATTCTTATCATGACGGCGACATGATTAAAATGCGACGCCGTCACAGCGATTTTCCTATATATACAAACCCGAAATTAGGGTTTTAAGTGTGTAACTTTAGAGTAAATAAACGGGACGAACCCTAGTTCGTTTAGCAAGCTCATTATTAGGATGATTTAGGGCTCAAAATCCTATCTGTACTTCCTTTATAATTATGTTTTAAATCAAGTAAGATATCTTGATATTCAATTCGTCTATGTGTTGTTTGATTCATTATTGTTCTTGCTTTACTTATAACATGCTTTGCTAAACTTTCTATTGTGTTTATTTATGATTGTATGAAACCTAGAATGTAGATCTTAGTGGTGTTGCTTCTTGTGATGAATATGCATGTTCGGTCTTAGAAAACTAACTTTTGTCTGTATTATTGTTGATATGTCTAGGAAAACATGATTGTGTAGAAAGGATACCATCGGGTAACAGTCTTCATGCTACCTTGCCCTTTATATGGTCGATCCACTCTTAATATATCTCAAATGCATTTAATATACTCTTAGGGGCCTTGTAATAGTCTTCATACTACCTTACTTGTGCGTTGCCTTAACGGAATATTAAATAGACATGGGTTCGTGTAATTCGTACATGACTTATGAAATAATTACATAGATCATCACAAGTGTGACAAAGCAACAACACTAGGAGAAACAATCTAGGGAGTAATACATGATTAAATAAACATAGTCTTTTATTATATTGTTATCACCAGTAGCTTAGATTAATATTTAGTTTAATAGCTAAAACCAACCACCTCTCCAATATATGATTTTACCTGCTTTCATAAAATATAAAAATACAAAAATAATCTTCTCTTAACCTTTAGAATTCTGTTAGACCTTGATCAAGCCTTCCCAACCTATTTCCCGAGTGAACGATAACTGTAGAATTCTAATAATCTTATGATCAAACCAAGAACAAGAGTGAGATGTGGGTTGTGATGTTAGAGATAGAGAATAGATGGAATAGATATGGTATTTGATGAATGGTTACAAATGAACAACCAATCCACCTCCAAGGCTAGGAGAGGGTTTATATACTTCCTATAGGCCGGCCCATGGGCTATGATGGGCTTCCTATGGGTCTTGGGCCAGACTAGATTACTAATCTAATCATTACATAAACTACGAGCTAAGACTATTACAACTTGGAAGTGACCGACACTTTTTGTGTTTCCAACAATCTCCCCCTAAGGGAGGTCACTCCAATTTACAAATCTTTAACCTTGCATATTGCTTCATCTCTAGTCTTTAGCTCGTCTTTGAGACTTTCTATTGTGAATATGTTGTAGTGATCATTGATTTCTGATTCGTAGGTTGTTCATTGTACTTGTATTTGACTTTGTTGATCGCATGAGCAACTTGAGTTCATCGACCAAGCATAATCTCTTTGCCATCTTGAAACTTTGCCATATTCGTGAATCTTTTCGACGTCTGGTCCGACATGCTCTACCTTTCTTGATTTATTGATTTGGAAAGGCTTGATGCTGCATTTTCTTGAAAATCTTTTACTTTAAACACTTCGTCACTTCGAGAATAGATGTTCGGATAATAGAGTGACGGAAACTTCTTGGAAATAATTGACTTTAATACTTCGTCACTTCAAGTAAAGAACGTACGGTATAGAGAGTAGCGGAAAGTCTTGTAACATGTACTTGAGCTTTCATGTGTTCTTTATGTTTTGTAGGTCGGGTATGAGCTCTTTGTGGCTATGGTTCTTGTGTGTCAGCTGGAACTCAGGATCTCCACACCATCTGTACAATTAGCCTGCATGAAAAACAGTTAGCAATAAAGCTGGGGGACGAATATGGCTTTGTCATTCGCCCAGGTTTGGTTGGAAAGTAACCTTTCAAATACTGTGGATCATACCTGTGATCAGATAGATTCAATTAGAAGAATCTTCTTTACAGGATTTTTTTTTTTTGTTCCCAAATTAAGCGTGTAGTATTGACTTTTCAACACATAAGTATTAGATTCATCATATCAGCAGTCCATCTATTTCGGAACGTCTCAAAAGCAGACAAACCGATAAGATTGAACCAGTGAGGTTACTTTTCACCGATTGTTATAGAAATTGATTTGAAAATCATTCCGGTGTATCACTTGCAAAATTGTTTTTGTGACACACCGAGAGTGTTAATCATTCAAAAATTCATTAACAATCGTTGATCCATTTCCTAGAACAAGTTTGATTCTTATAGAATCGCACCATCGTTTCTTTCCAGTTGTCACAAGTTTGATTCATAAAGAATCTCATAATAGTAACTACCGTGAGCTTGTTTGGATGTTGGCTCAAGCAGGATTTCCATCTTCATTGTGAATACTTAATGTTTCACTAGGATGTTCTGTGCAAAACCACGAAAGATCTTGCGTTAGGATCTAATGATATTGATTGACTATTCACATTGTGTGAGATAACAAGCTAAATTATGACAAGTGTCCTAATGAGATTAATGGATGATCTCTTTTGGCTCTAGACTCAATAGTGCACTTTTAATTTTAGTGATCGGAAGGCTGGAGCTGAGTGAAACCTATTTCAATATCAACTAACTCGGAGTGAGAAAGTACAAATAGATAATGAGTGTATCTCCGTGAGTTTTGAAACCAAAGTCTTTCCCGACTTTGAGTGGCTGGGAGGGGTTTGTGCATAGCGTCACTGGGTCCATGACTGTCTTCAATGTCAGACAACACCTAAGTATTTCTGACAGCATATGTATTGACCCGGTTTCTGCCTAAGTGTATGGAGGGCTTCTTTCTTTTCACCCTTTATCCTTACATTTCTTTTTCATTCTTCAACCCCTTCAATGCTTACCGAGACTTCATAACTAACACCTTGTTGGGTTTGTTCCAGTGTTAGCTATGTCTTAGTCCACATTATTCCCTTTTCTCAGTTTCTCCTTTTATAATAATAAGACTTCTTTTTTTTTTTTTTTTTATACCATAACTAGTGGATATCCGCTGGGTAGATCCTCCGATTTCTGGTCTGGATCATTGGATTTGAATACCTATGCCTAACCACCTTATATCTCCATAAATTTAAGAACATGGTCGGTCTTTTGAGTATTCCATCACGATCAGAACCAAAATCATTGAAAAGTTCAATCAAAGTGTTTGATATAAATATCAAAAGGTTTACACTTTAAGAGTTTTTCATTATCACTAAAAAATCCCACCTTAACTATGTGCTGCGTAATCCGTCGTAGTACATGTTAAGTGTAGTAGACCTTGTGTAAGATTTTATATGATCACAATCCAATACAATTTAAGTCAGTTTAATCACATTTTCTCCCCTTATCCAAAATGTTAATCCCTTGATATTTTGGATATCAATTGATTAAACGTTCAGGGACAAAATGTTACACAAAACTATCAGGAACATTTTAATGCTCCCCCTCAAATTATGAGGGATATGATATAGTGTTGAGTATGAAATTTTTGAAAGATTTTGAATTTTGTGAAAAATTCTTGAAAAATCATCGTACTCGAACACCACATAAGCCTAAGTCTTTTACTACTTATGTACTTTATTCACATTATTGTATTATATACCGAAGAAGGAGTTTGACCTGGTTGAAGAGAAACCATATGAGGATAATCATCATGGTCTCTTTGTAGCCGACGTAGGTCTCTTCGTACAATCTCCACCAACAAACTTTTACATAGCTCCTCTTTAACCTTCTTTCTATCAAGAGGTGTCAATCTGATATTTCTTTGTCCAAGCACTGTCAGCGTTGCTTCAATTTTTTCCAAGTTATGAAAATTCTTGCATCAAATACATCGAGGATAGAACAGATTTAGATACATATGTAACTTGAGCTTGTGTGGTTGGTGATGTCGGTGTTGATGTTGTCTTAGCTTCCCCCTAAACTAGCAATCCTTTCTTGAGTAGATTCAGAACTTTCTTGCAAGACGCATCAAGCAGTCTTAATGTATAAAGCCCAGATATCCGAAGTACACAATTAACCCTTTCAAGAACTTGATACCGCAACACCAAAGACAATTAAGTCCCGGATGAGCGCATTTCTCTCTTCAGGATAGCGATGATATAAATTGTAACACCAAAGTCAACTAAGTCCCGGATATCACAATTATTCCCTCTAAGTAGTCGAAATGGAAACACCTAAGTCAATTAAGTCCTAACTGTACTCATTTCTTTCTGCAGAATACTGACTAACTTAAGGAAACATCATACCTATGTGTACCTCTTTTATCAAATATTTCTACTTCTTTTAAGAATAAGCTTCGGGATTGACCGTTTAGGTAAACATTAATTGAATCAGAAAGAAATTTTCTCACGTTTTAAATGATAATACTCCTAACACTTCCCCCTAGGGACTCAAATGATGCATACTGGCTAATGACGAGATGTCTCTTCCATCATGTGATAGAAATAGTGTACCCGAAAGATTCAACACAACCTAAAATCAAAAGAAGCTAACCTCAAAAGACAAAAGAAGCTAACCTCAAAAGAAGGCCAATGACACTATCAAGTATACATCTACTCCTTCCCCCTTGCTGGTTTCGACACGTCGGAATCAGCAAAACCTTATACGCATACATATTCGAGATCGTGTTTGAAGAATTAATAAGCTTAAATCTATTCCGTGAGAATCAACTTCAAGGCATTTAAAACTATGAAAGTATTTCCAAGCATTCCTAAGTCTTTTACAAACTATGAGGTGTTGGCAATATTGATCGTCTGTAGTTTAAAGCCTGAATTCACTAAGTCTCTAAGTCCATAAAGATTTAAACAAATGACATCTAAAGCACTTGAAGTTAATATAAATTAACTCCCCTTGAAATTGTTATCCGTCATTATCCAAAACTTTATCCATTATTTCATGACTTATTTTGAAAGACCATTTTACAAGATTGTTTGATGACGATTTCTCCCCCTCAAATAATGACCCGTTTTCTATTTTAAGAGCTGTTGTCATTGTTTGAGTGGTCGAATTGTCTTTTAAAAATCTTTTTGTGATTACTGAAAACACTGATTCATTATGAAGACAACTTTTTACCAATAAAAATAAGATTTCTCTTATTTTAACACATAAGCGCACTGAAACGTACACTTATGGAAATATAGGAAGCACGGGTTGTGTTGCAAAGTAAACACAAGCCTTTGCATGGTCATAAAGTGGACCATTCCCGACAATAAATTCCCGTTGTTAGGAACAACTGTCTTTTTGACGACATGTTTTCCTTAGGGAGAAAAGCGGGTTACTATTTGAAATAATAGCAAGCCATTTGGCATGTTTTAAAAACATTTGAAACTTCTGCTCGAACTTCATTTACAGGCTTCTATCATTATTGGATGACATTTCTATGACCGTAAATGTTATCGATTTTCAGAAGACATGCCATTTGAAAACTCCTTTTTGTATTTTTCTCATTTTTTAATTTTCTATTTTTGTTTTTATAAAGGTTTTATAAAATGAAAATCTTTTTGGCTTTTCTGATTTTATATTTTTATCTTTTGTTTTTATAAAATGTATATAAAAAGGAAAATATTTTTGGTTTTTCTGAGTTATATTATATACATATGATACAAAGGATATTCGAATAGGAACCACCACTATTCGTCAACGTCATCTGCCAATTTTTTCAGAGTCTCCGGCGTAAAACTTCGCATACCCAGCATGTTGATTAGAAACTCAATTCTTTCTCGGACCAAAGAGGCTTTAGTGAATGATGTCCGCCAATGGTACTCCTAATGACAAATCTAAGTTCGAATCACACCATTTTTCAACATGCTCCTGATGAAGTGAAAAACCTGATGTCTATATGATATACTTGGATCTGGAATTGTTGAACGTTGTTGCAGCATAAGGCAATTAACGCTTTTGTTACTCACAGTACCTTGGAATTTTTATTGAATCCAACGCACATAGTCGGTAGTTGTATCTTCATCCAACAGGTCTTGAGCACAAAAGCGGACAATGCAATATATTCAGCTTCCGTACTAGATATTGCAGCCGCTTTTCTAGCCTTTTTAGACGTCCAGCTAAAGTCTTCACCCAAAAGTTGTATCTTTTAAAACAAAAGATGTTGCTACGGCGTGTATCTTGACAACCAGCATGATCCGCATCTGCAAATGCTGTTAGTGCAATGGAAGAATCCTTCGGATACCAAAGTCCCCGATGTACGGTTCCTTTTAGATACCAAAAGATCCTTTTTACCACATTTAAGTGCTTTTCGGTAGGCCGAGCCTGATACCGGGCACACATGCATATAGCAAATTGTAGGTCAGGTCTACTGGCTGTAAGATAAAGGAGGGTGCCAATTCTAACAACGATAGTTGATGGATCTACAACATTCCCTTATATTCCTCATCCAGGTTTGGACTTCTACCCATGGTAGACATCTATGATGTTAAAAGATTCATAGCCATATTTCTTTAGTGATTCAAGAGCATATTTAGATTGGTTTATGAAGATGCCTCTAGGACTTTGAGAAATCTGTAGTCCTAAGAAAAATGAGATTTTACCCATCATCGACATCTTGAATTTTGAACACATTATTTTAGCGAATAGATCACAAAGTTCAGGAGTAGATGCAGCAAAGATAATATCATCGACATAGATTTGTACCAGTAGAAGTTCCTTGCCTTCTCTAGGATGAACATAGTAGGATCACTGAGCCTTTTGAGAAGTCATTGGATATCAGGAATGAAGACAACATATCATACCACGCGCGTGGAGCTTGTTTCAACCCATAAAGAGCTTTCTTAAGCTTGTACACGTAGTTAGGTTTGTCTGGATCCACAAATCCGTCCAGTTGGCTAACATAAACCAAGTAAAGCTTTATGCTTTTGTATTATGTCTTATAATTAAATCCAATGTATCAATTTAAACGACTTTTTGTGTCGTTCTTATATATATCTTGTGCTGTTGATCTTGAAGTAACACGCCCCAGATCCCTATTCCGCTGCGACCCATTTTGGGGGTGTTACAACGAGCGACCAACCGAGCCTTGTTTTTCAGAATACCTCATAACTCATCAAACTTAACCTTATAGATCCACTTAAGAGTGATAACCAATGCTTTATCAGGAGGAGGAACAAGTTCCCAAACTTCAAGACGTTCAAATTCATAAAGTTCCTCTTGCATAGCTTCAATCTAACATGGTTGAGTTAATGTGTATTTGTAGTTCTTAGGTTCGACTGGTGTGAGAAAGGTATCATAGTAGCAAAATAAGGCTTGTACATGGAGTTGTAGTCGTGTGGAAACTGGTCTGTCGTGTAAAAGCTCATATGGTGTTTTACTGTGACGACGACGTATCATGGAACGATTTTGGGTATAACATGCTGTGGCAACCGCTTCGGCCCATAGAAATAAAGGAGCTTTTTCATAAATTCACATGGTGCGGGCTGCTTCAATTAGCGTACAATTTAGTCTTTCAACAACACCGTTTTGCTGTGGAGAGCGCGCAACTGATGTTTCATGAGAGATGCCAACCTTCTCATAATATTCACGCAATGTCTGATTAACAAACTTAGTTCCATTATCTGTTCTGATGCGACGGACAGTTTCCTTAAGTCGTACTTGGATCATCTTCAAAAAGTTGATTATAAAAATTGGAGCTTCATCTTTTGATCGCAAACATTTTACCCATGTAAATCGAGAGTAGTCGTCGACAATAACGAGGATGTACTTCTTTCCATTAACACTCGCGACACGCATTGGCCCACATAGATCCATATGCAACAGATAGAGTTTTTCTTGGTTGGTATCTTCAGATTTGGGTTTGTGGGGTTTCTTTAAACTTTTGCCTAATGCACATGCAGAACATAAGTGATCCTTTTTAAACTTGAGCTTAGGGAGACCTCGTACGAGTCCATGTCTTGCAAGATGATTGATGGCACCAAAGTTCAAGTGAGATAGGCGACGATGCCATAACCAAGACTTGGTTTTAGACGCCTTTGACAATAGACAAATGGGAGAGGAAGCCATCATATTCCCAAGTGAGAGTGTATAAAGATTATCCCCTCGAGATCCCGTCAACAAATCAACACCTTCTAGATTGCGAATGAAGCATGTGTGTTGACGAAAAGCCACTTCAAGATTGGAATCACAGAATTGTCCCACATAAAATAGATTATGCCCAAGTCCTTCAACGTAATAAACCCTTGAAATAGTAACATTCCCAATCTGATAGTATCCATAACCCATTATCTTTGCAACTAATCATTTCCGAATTTGACAGTACCTAAGAATTTACTGATGAAATTGGTGAGCTGAGGAGCGATCTCTGGTCATAGTGCTTCGAAACAACCGAATCCAAATACCAGCGGACGATTTTGGACAACCCTGCATTCATTAATAGAAGTATATGGAATGATAGGTTTTTGTGGATCCTAGATTTACTTGGTTCATGTTTGTTAGCAGCACTTTGGTTTTATAAACCTTAGTTTTGCTAACGGACCAGTATTCTTATTCTTCTAAGGTTTCCTTGAGTATACAATTTAACCCATGAGTTTGTGGTGAGTTCAGATTCTATGAAAATTGGTTACGAAGAAGGCACTTAAATAAAGAATTCATTAGGAGTGGAAACCTAAATTAAAGGGCACGTATTTCCTATTATAGTGAAGGTCCGACCGGTAGGTCTCCAAATATATCCTATCTGTGTGAACACTTTTCCTGTTGGTTTCCAAATATTTTTCTTAGATTTACGCTTCTTAGATTTAGCACGAAATTTCACATCATTCATAGAATTAGAAACACACAAATTATCAGAAGACATGCAATCATCACTGTTAACATAGACAGAATCATAATTAACTTGTTGCTTGGAATTCTGCACAGACGCAGATCCAATAACTTGAACAGTTCTATTCCTTTTATTCAAACTAGAATTAACATTCCTAGGGTGAGCTTCTACTTTATTCTTTGAATTACTACTTGCTTTGTTTTTCGTCCTTTTCTTAGTTATCCGTTCCTGCACAACACAATTAGCAAAACAAGCATATATTTGGCATTTAAAGTCCATTTTTGGTTATTTTAGCTTGTTTTTAAAGGTAAAAGGTATGTGTAATTAAGCACATACCAGTGTTTTCTGAGGAAGTGAGTGATTCGGCAAACCTAAGTTTCTTGTCCTTTTTCCTCGGTATGACCTCAATTAATTGAGGACCACAATTGTTGATGCTAGGGCATGATCTACTTATGTGTGAAAGCAAATCCTGAATGACTTTGGTATACCTAAAGGCAGACTCTAAAAGTGGATCTTGAGGATAATTTGCTTTTACATGTTCGACTATATCCCTAAGGACCAAAGCTTCTTCCTGGGTATGCTTAATATACGAGGAGTGAGCAGTCCTTTTATTCAACAATTTGGGTGTGATTGGTTCCATATTATCCTTAGACACTTTTGGATCAACAGAGTGGGTCACAGTAGCCTCCTTATCTAACGCTTTTCCTTTAAGTTTCCTTAACTCATTTTTTTAGGGCTACTATGACCAAACCTTGTTCCTGAAGTTTTGTATTTAAATCAGAAATTTCCCTAGATTTTATATTGACTTGTTTGATTAACGCATCACATTGTTCTTTTGATTGAACACGTTTTGGCTTAATCGAGTCATAAAGTTGCTTATAAGTCTGTTTCAAATGCTCATTCTCAGTAACAAGTTTTGTCACTCTATGTTCCAATTCTATGTTAAGAGTCTCTATTTCATCCATATCCATTTTGACTGAATTATCCTCCACATTTCCTCTTAAGGACTTAATTTGCTCTTTCAACTTGACAATGACTGTGTCTTTCGCTTGAGACTGAGCTTTCAATTCACTTAATTCGAACAACTGAGTAAAACTCGGAGCATTTTGATTTAAAACACTGTTTCTTGTTGAAAAATTTCTTGATTAAGGTTGAGAATCAGCTTCCTAAAAGTAATGCAATGTTTTTCCAAGAGGTTGTTAAAACACGTGCAAAGTTTATCTTAGTTACTTTATCAACAAAAATCCTTTTTCTTGATAAGCAAGTCTCGAGTTCGGACTCTTTGTAATTCAGTCACATTTTCATCCACTTGCATTCACAGACAAATATTCTCCACGGTCTTTACAATATCCTTATCAATAGATTTGCCAAGAGTCGTTCGTTTTCACTCAAAAACTTGATTCATATTTGAACTTCGAAGTTATAGGGACTCCAAGCGATGTTGTTCGACCGCCTGTTCCATTGATAAAAGATCTTTATGGACATCAGCAAGCTCTTCAACCATGTATTGGTTGAAGTTATTGAAGACTATCTTTCAATCTTTTATAATCGGAATGATTTCATTCGAATACTAGCCTTTGTATGTTCAAACCCCCAGTGCCCTCAGGGATAGCTGTGGAGTGGTTCTTTCTTTGACACCTGATCAAAGCAGTAAGATGGGTTTAAGCATTTTCGATAGTATTCCACATACTAACTGTAGGAAGTTCTTTTGGAACCTCAACTATGACAGGTTGTGGAAGAATGAGATGGTCTAAAGGTGGGACCGAAGTGCTTTCAAATAGGCTTGTTCACTATATAAATCAGTTTGTCGAACAATTCGTTTGGTAGTAATCTTTTGAAGAATGGCATAATTATTGGTTTAGTGTTCACTTTATGTGTCACAAACAATGGTTCTTGTTTCTTTATAAGCATTTATTGAAACGACTCTTTTCACTTGCTCTAATGTTTCATCAGAATCAAGAACCCATTGTATCCATTTTATGATATTGGTATTCCCGTCATACCAGCTTTGGCATTTGATCTCACCGTGATTTCTTCAGACAGAAAGGGTTTTTCCAAAACCGATAGCTTGTTTCAGAGGTATGATCTAAAACAAATTTTGGATTTAGTCATAATATGAACAGTTTGAGCAGATGACCTATTTTGAAAATGATGTCTGTCAAGTTGCTTATGTTCTTTTTAAATCAATTTCTATTTTAATATTTATGTTTTCTTTAATTTCAACTTATTTTTAGTTCAGAAACTGTTTTCATTAAACAATCCTTTTCTTGCAAATTGTTCGAAAGATGTGCTTAAGATGTACAAATCTCGGCAAAAACTGTTCATTTGATACCTGTATAAAATTTTTACAACATTTTGTTTCTCTTTCAAATCTTTAATCTCTTCTTATATTGTCAAGCTCGGTAGTTCAAAGCTTTATTTACAGTGATTTTTTTTTGCAATGCGTCACTTGGGTAGTTATTTGATTCAAAATAGACAATATCAAGACAGCTTGTTGAGCGAAGAGTTACGAATTCTGAACAGTTTCTGTTGTGTTTTCACTCAGATATGCAGGAATAAGGAATGATATTGCTATCACTGATTATGTCAGTTTCTGACTGACTCACATCATTAGACTGTTCAGAAGACATCATAGTTCAGATTATCTTGATTGTGTACCTCAGTGAGTGCATCTGAGCCATTCCTTGAGAGATTGGCCATGAGAGCAATCTTGGCTGAATTGAGTTCATCACAATCAGAGTCATAAGCATCTAGATCATCGGCTTGATAAGCAGCATTGTGGGTAATGACTGTCTGAGAGGTTTGAACGTCAGGGAGTCCTGGATCTGCCAAGAATGCTATCTCTTCCTCTGTTAAAGCTTGTCCACCTGCTTGAGCTTGAACCAACAACACTTTATCGTTAAACCATGTGTCATCCCTTTTCCTCTTGGGCTTTGTGCATTGCTTGGCAATATGACCCTCCCCTTTGCAATTGTAACAAATAACCGTCCTTTGTTTCCCCGTGTTGCTACCACTTGCACCAGGTGTGAATTTTCTTGTTGTTCCAGCAGCATAAGAAGTTTGTCTCCCCTGAACAGGTTGCACTGTCACTTTTCCATCATAGATGGTAGCTTGTTGACGAGGGTTTGACGAAGTCCTTAGCTGATTGTTGGTAGTAGGATACCGAGGATAGACAACAGCAGTCAAGAATGACATCATGTGATAATTGCGTCCAATCGGATCATCCCCTTCTGGAAACATGGAACAACTAGGACTAGAGTTCTAATTGGGAAAAGTCAGGTTGTTGCTGCTGATAGGTTGTGGGAGCATATTCCAACTGTGGGATTGATGGTTGTTGAGAATAAACGTTGTGGTGTACGGTGGATTGATACTCATTTGTTGGATAAGAAATTGAAAGAGGTGTTGATTGATTGGTTGAGAATTGTTGATGTTTGATGTTTGATAAGGTGTAACAAATTGTGTAATGCTGTTATGGTGTAACATGATGTTGAGATAGAGACTGTGGATTGAGTGTGTGATGGCTTGGTAAAGCTGGATGAGTTATCTGATGAAGATGCAACTTAAAGCAAGAGGATCAGGTTGTGTATCATGCATTAAACGAACTTACAATTGCCATGGTCGTTCATGTTGTTGCAGATGAGCATGAAGGTTGATCAACGTTGGTAGTGTGCAAATCTTTAACCAGTTTAACACATCAGTGACCAAATTTGCTCCATTCATCAGGAAGGAGTGTTAAGAACTTGGTGTTCACTTGAAAATGCTCAAAGGCATCTTGTAAATGTTCATATCATTGAGTAACAGAGTGAACCTCAAGTAATACTCATGCAACGTCTCTCCTTTCTTGTAGGTGAACTTATCAAATTCATCATACAACTTGCACTCACGTTCTTGTTTGGTTAATGATGTTCCTTGCATCAACAGTTTAATTTTCTTTTTTTTTTCTCCAAAGATCCTTTGCTACAAGATGTTCTCACTTTAAAGCCCATAGATTTCTGTTGGTAGGCCTTGGAGAATGGATGTTAACTTGGCTTTGATGTCGCAACTGCTTGAATAGCTTCAGCTGGAGTTAGCTCAAACATATTTCCTTTAGGCCTTGTTATCCATCCTCAGTGATTTGAAGGCCCAAACAAGTGGTCCATTTTTCAATTGATGCAAGTGTCTTTTATTCCATGTGGTTTTTCATCTTCTAAAGTTTCCTTCTGCTTTTCCATGAATCATACAAGTTGTTTTTCCAGCATCGGTGGTTTGTTGTCTCCTCCAGAGAGAACGTGATTTATCAGCAGAGACGTCATTGTGATTCAAATGATTACAATTTGAGCGTTCGGTGGTAGAAAGAAATTGTGTTTGATACGTGATTGTTGAGTCTTGAATTAAAACTATACGGGATTTTACAATTCTTGACAAAACCGGGAAGACAAGTGTTTGTTTCACGGGATTTTACAAGTCAAAGAAATAACCGTACAATTTAAAATTGAGTTTTTAAGTTTAAACTGAAATAATTTTCCACTGGTTCGGTCCTCTCGTTCGAACGACTAGTTCGATCCTCTAGTTCGAACGGCTAGTTCGATCCTTCGTTCGATCCGCTAGTTCGGTCCTAACTGGTGAAAAACGCTCGTTCGATCTAAACTAAAGTAGCTCGTTCGATTCAAACTTGAAGTCGTTCGTTCGATCAAAACTAGAAGCCGCTCGTTCGATGATCTCGTTCGAACCCTTAGTTCGATGATCTAGTTCGATCCCTAGTTCGATGATCTAGTTCGATCCCTAGTTCGATGATCTAGTTCGATCCCTTGGTTCGATTCCTTAGTTCGATCTACTTGTTAGGCTTACAGCGTTATCGTTCGGTTTCGGTCCAAACAACTTCGAAAATAAACAAATCTTCAAAGACTAAAAAAAACACGATTTTGAAAGTTTTTTCGCAAAAATCTTGTACAACTAGTATTACTAACCCTATAGGAACAATAAAAATGAAAACTTTAAGGTTTTTAAGCCAAAAAATTTTAATCACTAATTTGTTCTTTGTAAAGGTTTTGAATACAAATCAAACACAAAAATCTAAACACACCACTCCATGGCTCTTGATACCAATTGTAGAATACTAGTAATCTTAAGATCAACCAAGAACAATAAGTGAGATGTGGGTTGGATTGATTACGTTAGAAAAGTTGATGGAAAATGGATGGTTGTATTATGGAAAAGTGTGTGTAACATATGGAAAAACCAAACCTATCCCAAGGGACTAGGGATAGGGTGATATTTTTACTACATAAGAGGCGGCCTTGGGCTGGAGTTAGGACCACCCATAGGCCTTGGGCCAGGACTAGATTACTAATCTAATCCTTTTACTAACCTCGAGCTATAGACTATTACAAATTTGAAGTGACCGACACTTTTCGTGTTTCAGCACCGGGGGATGATACATTGGGGCTTGTTGTTGATCATGGGTCGTTGGGATTTGTACAACGGGTGTAAGCCATTCCCCTAGGTTTTGGTTTTTGTTCCAACGATCTGATTGTTGGCTTGGCTGTTGTGTTGCACTGGGAGGAAAACCGGGGGGTCTGTATTTGGTTTGACTTTGGTGGCGGACGGTAACCGGAATTTCATTGGATGAAATTTGATGCCGGCTGCTTTAGAGACGTTTTTTGGATGTTTCCTACGGGTATTGTTGTATCCAGGTTGCCGCGACAATTACGATATGAATGGGGCACCACACGCAGGTAACATTATTTTGCTCAACGCTTTTACTGAGTGGGTGCTGGAACTGGAGTTGTCCTGCTGTCGAGAAAGTAGAGCTATAACCATATTTTCAACTTTTTCCAATAGCAAACATCGGGAGATACCGGAGGTGGACAGAGCACGTAATCACCTAGCAACAATGGCTTTGCCTTCGGGAGTGATGAAACTTTAGACTACTCTCGATGATGCTTGAGCAATCAGCGGGCTTTTGTCCAAAAAGTTAACACCTGCGGCGGTGTTCAAAGGAGTCTTGATCATAAACATTTAAGGCATGTATAAATGGATCAAGGTGGTGATGCTCCGTGAATCCATGATGTGTGAATTGCTCGAGAAGATCTTTGAATACGTTCCCAAGCCTCAATAAAAGGACTCATGTCAAATCTTTGTTTGAACATTGGTAAATCTCGTTCCGAAGATTTGTCGTTTTAGAAGGTGGGAAAAACTGATGATGAATTTAGCAACGAGGGTCATCACATCGTTTGAAATTGATCGAGGGGGTTTCTTTTATTCAAGCCATATCCGGGCATGCCCCCTCGAGAGAGAAAGAAAAAGCATCAAATTAATTGATGTTGGTCGGGGGCACATTTGGATATCTCAAAGTAGAGGTGATTTTATTGAACAGTACCCGGATGTGGGCATGTGGGTCCTCTTTGTCATGTCCGAAGACGCTTGTTTGGACATAAGAGTTAGCAACCATGCTTGATCTCAAAAATTTGCTGCTGCGATTTCAGGATACAACAATTGCGTCATCGTATCCCTCGGTCGGAGCTGGAGCAATTCTGCCATGTTATCGATAGCAGCCATCGTATCTTTGGGAGGTGTCAACAAGATTGGAGGAACTTGTTGTTGTTGTACGTTGATGTTGTCGAAGACGGACGAGCTTGACAAACGATGTGCCTTGCACTTTAAAATATAGAACATAAGAGTATGTTTTTGGTTTTTTCAGTTTATTCACAACTCTATTTTAAACGGTCAAGGAGATATGACAACTTCTACCAAAACATTTCTTACTTCACGGTAGCTCTCATAAAGATTAAAACAAACGCACAGGGTGAGCGGAGGAGTAGGTATACCGCGAAGCTTATTTCTCCTTTCGGGTCGTAGTTCCTTGGAACAACCATACTAAACTACCCACGTTAAGTTTGTTTAACTTTTAAAGGTGAGGCCGTATGTCGTATGGACCACAAAATGGGCAAGGTTTTAAATCTTTGATTCGAGTTGGGGAAACAACAAGTTCAAGTAAGTTATTATGATAATACCTCAATTGAGAATATTATATTTTGGTATTTTTACCAATTTGTGAATTTTATTTCCTTTTTTTATGGACAATGTTTTTATATATATATTTTTTTGGTTTTTTTTTTTTTTTTTATGATAATTATACTTAATAAAAGAAACTGAAAAATATTTTTGTACTTTTTTTTTGTTGTTAATAAAGGATAATAATTCACAGAATTAAACACAAATTGTCAAACGTAACGATAATCTTTTTCACAGCCTCCCCGGCAACGGCGCCAAAATTTGACTCACTCGTTCTCACCCCTTATTATGAACCAATAAATACAAACAAATATAAATACACAACAGGGATCAGAATCCGCGAGACCAATGAAACCGGAAGCAGTATAGAGTGTTCCCGGGTCGTTATGTCCCAACGAGGCTAGAGATGGAAAATCGAAAGACGATTGATGAGTTGTGTTTGAATATTACAAGGAATGATTGGGCACTAATACTGATAAGCAAATGCACATAAAAATGAGCAAAGAAAATAAGCTGGAATAAGAATAAAGCTAGGAATGGTAAAAACACTTAAAACTTTTATACTAAGACACAAATAAGCTCAAATAAGCTTAAGACAGATTAAATAAGCTAAGCTAACCTTAAATAAGCAAATTCAAAAAAAAACAATTAAACTAAATTAAGCAAGAAAAACTCAGCAGTACTTGCAACAGTACTAACAGTATTAACTATCAGTACTAACTTGAAGTTAGTACTGCTAGCTTTGAGTTAGTACTGTTAGCTTAAGGTTAGTACTGCTAGTCTTAACAAAACACAGTTAAACAAGAAATAAGGAAATAAGCTAAAACAGATATTTACCTAACCCTAATAAGCACTCAGTAATAAGAATAAGCAACTAGAATAAACCAAAATGGCAAATAAGCTAAGAAGCTACAAACTGATACACTATTGAAAACATTTTAAAAAGGAAAATAAGCTTAAATAAGCAAACAGTAAAGGAAAATGGTTTAATCTACTCTAAAAAGCTAAGGAAATCTTAAATAAGCAGAAATAATAAGCTGATAAGCTAAAATGAACCACCAGTACTAACAGTTTTAACTACCAGTACTAACTTAGAGTTAGTACTGCTAGCTTGAGTTAGTACTGCTAGTGAAAAATCTCAAAAGAGAACTAGCAGTACTAACTTAAAGTTTTCAAAAATCATTTTTTTTCTTTTTATATTAAGCTGATTTGATTCTAATTTATTAAAAACAGATTATCTAAGAACAAAATAAGACACTTGTAAGCAAGAATAAGCACTTAAATAAGCTGAATCAATCTAACAGTTTTAACTTATAACTAACAGTGTTAACTAAGAAGGAGGCACAAACTATTTCTAGACTAATAATTAAGCAAAACATGCACTAAACATCATGATAAAGCATAAATAAGCAGTTCTGCAGTAACTAAGTGAACAAGAGAAAGAAAAACTTACAACACCCTTGCTCAAAACAGGGCTTAAACCAATAATCTACAAGCTCTAGCTTGCATAAAACAAGCTAGTGGTGTCCATAAGCCCATCCAGTATTGGCTTATCATCCATAAAGTAAGCTGTGGTGTATTTGAGAGTGATTTTTGAGATTACAAAACAACACAATTAAGAAACTTAACACTTGGAATTGTAAATTGACTTAAAACCTTAAATTTGCATTAAAACTTGAAAATGTTACAAAGCTGAAAGTAGAAGCTGTAAATGACTTAAAACAAACTGAAAATAAGCTAAATTATTTTAAGATTAAAAAAAACATAAAAACATACATGCCTCACAGGCTTACAAAAGGCTCTATTTATAGCCGAAGTCTTCTTCTCTTGGACTTGCAGCTTGTGCTTCTTTGGTGAGAGCAAAAACCAAGTGTGCTTGTTGTGTGAGGTGATTCTAAAGCAAATCCCAGCCTTTTATTTCTTTTGTGCTTCTTTGGAGACAATCTCAGCCATTGAAAACTTTGGGAATGGTGTGGGATTGCCAACATGGCACTTTACACAGCTGGGGGGGGGGGGGAATAGTAGGGTGGTTGAAATGATTTTGGCTAGGGTGTCGAGTGGTTTTGCAGGGAAAGGTATGGGACGACATCCAAGTTGTATCTGGGTTTTTGTTGGGCGGGAAAGATGGCTTTTTGGGTAAGTTGGCAGTTTGGTCCCCTCAAGTTATATAACTTGAATGCAATCTTTGCCCGGCTTGCAATTTTGACCCTTCCCTTTTATTTCTTGTAATATAACTTGAGGTTTGGCAGTTTTAGTCCCTCAAGTTGTATTTTCTTCACTTGGATGACTTCTGACTTTGTCCTTTTCATTCCGTGCTTGGTTTTGTTTGCTTTTGGCTTTCTTTTTGTTCCTTTTCTTGAATATCCGTTTCCTGCACAATACAAATGCAAAACATACAAATACGATGTATTTTTGGTACGTTTTTAGTCTTTTAAGTCCGTTTTTAATGGAAAATGGTATGTGTAATTAAGCACTACCACCTGGCAGTACTAATTTTTTGCCTAACAGTATTAAGAGATATCTAACAATATTAACTCTGTCTTCAATAATTATACAACAACATGCCTCTATTCATTACAAGCACACTAGAAAAGACTAGATAGACATGTGAGAATTCATGAGGATCCATATTTATGCATAACCCATGAATAAAAGTTAAGAACTGTTATCCAAATACTTCAGAGATTAAGTAATCCAATGCTAGCAATTAGAAAGTTAAACCTGCTAACATCAAAAGGCTTTGTGAGAAGGATCTGCACATTGTGGTATTTGTGATTCTTAATCAACTTGAATCAACTTCTTCTCCTAACATCTCTGATGAAATGTGCCTTTTATATTATGTGCTGGTTTTTAGAGTTAAAATACTAGGTTCTTCACAATACAATTGGTGCTTTCATTATCAATTGATAAATCTTGTGTTCATGAAATTGAATCCATAGGTCAAGCATATGATTTAGATCCATAGACAACTATCCCACAGCAATTAGAGCAGAAACATATCTGCTTCAGTTTGTAGAATTTTCAACTCTATATCTGTTTTACATTGCCATGAAATAACCTCTGACAAGAAATTGGACATCTCCTGTTGTGGATTTCCTGTCAAGGCTAGCTCCAGCATAATCATTATCAGAAAAAGCTTCCAAGTTAAATGGTAAATCCCTAAGATACCAACGGCCCAATTTAGGTTGACCTTTCAATTATCTAAAGATCCTCTTCATAGCATGAAGATGTGACACTTTAGGAGTAACTTGGAACCTTGCACAACCACAAACAGCAAACATTATATCTAGCCTAGAATCTGTTAAGTACATCAATGATCCAATCATTGATCTATATAAATGAGCATCCACATTAACAGCTTCTTCATCCTTGATCATTGCCTTGTTAGGTTCCATGGGAGTGCTTGCTGTCTTCATAGAGACAAAATCAAACTTCTTTAATATGCCAGCCACATATTTGTCTTGGCCATCCTTCTTCTATTGTACTTGTAACCCTAAGAAGAAAGTGAGTTCCCCCATAGAACTCATCTGGAATCTCTTGTGCATCAAACCTTCAAACTCATCACATAAAGACTTCTTTGTGAACCCAAAGATGATATCATCAACATACACCTGTACTAACAAGATATCACCTTTGTCCTTATTGATGAACAAAGTCTTATCAATAGTGCATCTTCTAAATCCATTTTCAATTAAGTAGGTAGACAAGGTCTCATACCAGGCTCTAGGAGCTTGATGTAGACCATATAAAGCTTTTTCTACCTTATACAATTTGTCAGTGAAATGTGGATCTTCAAAACTAGGAGGTTGGAAAACATATACCTCCTCTTCAATAGTACCATATGAGAAGGCACTCTTCATATCCATCTGGTATACAATGAACCCCATAAATGATGCATAGGCTAAAAATAATCTGATTGCTTCTATCCTAGTAACAGGAGCAAAAACCTCATCATAATCAATACCTTCTTCTTGGGTGTAACCTTGTGCAATCAGTCTTGCCTTGTTTCTAATGACAATTCCTCTTTCATCTTTCTTGTTTCTAAAGACCTATTTGGTTCCAATGGCCCTCTTGCCATTAAGTAGATTAACCATTGTCTAAACCTTTTGAATTTGAAATTGTAGAAGCTCCTCTTGCATTGCTTCTATCCAGCTTGGATCTTCCAGAGCTTGAATCACTTTCTTGGGTTCTTTTTTAGAGAGAAAACAGGCAAATAAGCAATTTTGATAATCTTTGTGATTTGTTCTCCTCTACTTATTAATGTAACTAACCATAGCATGTTCATAAGAAATCTTGGTCATTCTCCTTGTTTGAATAGCTAAAGTTAAGTCTCCAATGATCTGGTCTTTAGGATGATCCTTGTCAATTCTGTTTGTGGGAATAGGACTGACATTCATGGTTGTTTCCAAGTTGTTTAGGTTAACTTTTGCACCCACATCTTTATCATCATAAGCATTACCAAAAATTCCAGTATCATCAATTGAAAACATATTTGGAACATCTGGAAGAGTAAAGGAATTTTTGAAAGGAGAAAAATGTTCAAATAGATGTTCCTTAGAAGTTCTAGCAGCATTAACTGGTGTTGATAGAGCATCATTAGTAAAAGATGGTCCAGCAGTACTAACAGGTGTACTAACAGTATTAATACTATTTGTGCTGTTAGGATGGGCAGTCTGCTTTTCTTGTTGAAGTAGCCTTTCAAACTCACTTCTTATGGCTTGATCATCCTCCCCATCTTTATCTGAAGCTCCACTTACATCCACTTCTGTAGGCTTCATTCCTGAATCTTCTTCACTATCCTTAGGACCTTAAGAGATTAATGGATCAGTTGTGCAGAAAGGTATTAGGATGTATTCTTGTTCAGGTTCTGTTTTCTTCTTAGCTTGACCTGTAACAATGTTATCTCTAGTTCTTTTTCCAGAAATTCTACCTTTACCATCTCCAAAGGAAACAAAACCACCATCATAATCTTCATATTCAGTAAGATAGCATTTGTTTCCAGTCATGTGCCTAGAGCAATCATTGTCAATAACTCCTTTTTCCTTATACTCCTTCTATTGTGGGTTG
>BQNB010002247.1:88471-127293 GCA_026074375.1 Tanacetum coccineum | reverse complement strand
CTCTTATTATATGTAACACTTATGACATATATGAAATATAAGACTTGTGGAAAAGTTATAAAATGTAAAGTATGAAAACAAGGTTAAAAATGGACTTAATAAGGTCACCTAAACTTTCTGTCCAAAAGTGTATAAAAATATATTTATTTTATATTTTAATAAGATAATACATCTCAAGACGATTCCGGAAAGGAAAGAAACTTGTCAAACAGATTAATAACGAAAATGTTACGGTAAAAACAAGTTATGATAAATAAACGGATTTATAAAAGAATTTTTATAAAAACTTTTTATAAAAATTATTCAAACAGAAAGTTTGGTATTTTTAACAAATTATACATATTTTTAGGATTCCAAAATGATAAGAATCGTAATTTTTCAATTAATAACGAACGAGTTATGAATTTCGCGAGTTTACGACAATTAATACTTTTATAAAACTATTTTTATAAAAGTTACTATTCATGACAGAAATAATTATTTTTTAAACCTCATAAATAAGTATATCTTTCAACTACGAGAACATGCTTGAAAGAATCACTAAAAACGGAGCTATAACGAATAAAATATGACGTTTACGGGTTTTACGATAATTAAAACTATAAAAATAACTTTATAACTGGTATGAACAGTAAAAGTACTGTTCATCAGAGGATCAAAATTATGAAAATGTCAAATTATGATAACTCGTCCTAATACGAAAGCGTGGGCATAAGAAACGTCAAAATCAGACTTAAAACGCGAAAGTTACGCCAGTTTTACTACAACGGGAAATATAAACGTTTTAACTTATTAAACACAATTTTTCCAAAACAATTAGATGGTGATTAGCTATCACTGGGAAAACGAACGTATACCATGTCGAACATAGGATGTTGCGGGTTAGAACATCGTCACGGGCAATGTAGGCCATTGATTTGGTATTCATACACGTCAAGCTTCAGTGTCATGAACTTAGAGCAACGTAATTACATTTATATGATGTCTGCATCTGTTGCATTGTCATACACTTGGGAAATCTTGTGGTCCTACAATATATGATTTATCAAACCTATGAATTCACCAACATTATTGTTGACGTTTAAAAGCAATGTTTTTCAGGGGATCAGTAAGCACGAGGTGCAAGGGATACATTGGTGGTTTTGATTGGGATATCAAGCTTTAAAGATTTTCTCGCATTACATTTTGTATAATTGTATGGGCTAGAAATCTTTGTATTTTGAACAAGTGAACAAGTGAAGCTTCAGCTTATGTAACAAATACTTTGTTAAATCAAATGTATCAGTTTTAAACGACTTTTTGGTCGTTCTATATACATCTTGTGTTATTGATCTATGAAGTAACACGCCCCGGACCCTTATTCCGCTGCGACCCAATTTGGGGGTGTTACATCTCTGGATACATCTTGAATGGGCTGAGAATTAAGAATTTAACTCAAGAAATCCTTCTAGGACCAGCATTCAGACTACTGAAAGTCACACGCTCTAATTAATCTTTCCAAACCCCTTCCTTTGGTCACACGTGGAAATCGTTAAAGAGTACCGTTCAAATTCTTCATCAACAATGATCTCAAGTATCTATAAGGAGGAGTTTTGACTATGACATACACGACGTCTACTATCTAGTCAAAGGCCGCTATGTATGATCTACCAGGCATTGAAGACATGGTTCCAAACATATGGAGTCTTGTTAAAGTCGCTTATGATAGATATGCGTTATGGGGTATCTCACATTGGAGAGAACAACGTAAGTCCTTCTATGCATATGCAAGAGACATTGATGGTATAGTTTTATACACTTAAAATATACTATAATAATATAATCTTAAGAGAAATTAAGAAAATTACCAAGTTACCCTTGATAAAATTCTCTCTTAAAAATATATATAATATAATATAAAATGCGTATATTAAACCAGGTAAATATAATCACCCGGGTCGTTTCCCCAACGACTAGTGAAATTGAAACCACATTTTAAGTTGGATTCTGATTTGAATGAGCAAATGGATGATTTGATTATCTAAAGCAACAATTAAAATGGACAATTAAAAACAATTAAACTAATACGGGAATAAAACGCGACAAATAAACAAGTAAACTAATTTTAATCCCTAAAATGTAAACTAAAATTCTAAACCTAAATTAGGATAAAAGAAAATTATAGGAAAAAGAAAAACATTTTTTAGCTTTTTAGATTAAAAGATATGATTTATCTAAAATTTATACTAATTAAAAACTATTAAAAATAATAAATCTCTTAAAAATAAAGTCCTCAAAATTTTATAAAAATTACACTAATTAAAGGAAATGTGCATAAATTTTCTAAAAATAAAAGCCCTAATTTTTATCTTTTTATAAAAGTTTAATTAAACTAATTAAAACCTTACCCTAATTATTAATAAAAATGCTAAACTTAATTGAAAGTTAACTAAGATTTAACCCCCGGTGGGTCCACTGTGACAAGCTTCGAGAATTTCGAGAGCTTCTTTGCCATCTACACACCTTCGGATTATTTGATCCGCACAAGTCTTGAAAAGAAAAGGGTCATCCCAGAAGTAATGTTTTACATCTTTAAAGAACTTGTTTTTCTCTTGAGTCGACATTCCTTTTTTAATGAATTTCCCCGCGTGGTAGTTAGCAAAGTCGGCGAACCACGGGGTACTTTGGTCTTTAGAAGTTAACACACTTAAAGTCTCTAAAGGAAAAGTCTCGGTAATCTCTTTTGGATCAAAAACATTTTCGTAAGGGTTTTCAAGACGAGAGAGGTGATCGGCTGCATAGTTTTCAGCTCCCTTGGTATCGATAACTTTAAAATCAAATTCTTGAAGAAGTAAGACCCATCTAAGCAATCTTGCTTTGGCGTCTTTCTTGTTGAAGAGGTATTTCAAAGCGGAATGGTCCGTGTAAACAACACTCTTGTTCATGATTAGATATGATCGAAACTTCTCAAAAGCATAAACAACTACAAGCATTTTTTTTCTTCGTTGTTGTGTAGTTTGTCTCTGCTTCGGTTATGGTCTTGCTAGCGTAATGAATTGGTCGAAAATGCTTCTCAATCCTTTGTCCTAAGACCGCACCTATTGCATAATCACTTGCATCGCACATGATTTCAAAAGGTTGGTCCCAATTTAGAGCAATAAGAATTGGAGCTTCGGTCAACTTCTTTTTCAATGTTTGAAAGGCTAGAATGCAATCTTCCGAGAAAATAAAGGGAGTGTTCTTCTCTAAGAGATGGGTCATGGGTCGAGAGATTTTGGAAAAGTCTTTGATAAATCTTCGATAGAATCCAGCATGCCCGAGAAAACTTCTGATTCCTTTAACGGTTGTTGGATGAGGAAGCTTAGAAATTACATCAATTTTGGCCTTATCGACTTCAATTCCTTTTCTAGAGATCTTATGTCCTAAAACAATGCCTTCTTTAACCATGAAATGGCTCTTTTCCCAATTTAGTGCTAATTTGGTGTCTTCACACCTTTTAAGCATTTTGTCTAAATTGGCAAGACATGAGGAAAAAGAATCTCCAAAAACTGAAAAATCGTCCATAAAAACCTCCATCGTTTTTTCTATCATGTCGTGAAAAATGGCCATCATACAACGTTGGAAAGTTCCGGGTGCATTGCACAAACCGAATGGCATACGACGGTACGCGAAAGTTCCGTATGGGCACGTGAAAGTAGTTTTCTCTTGATCTTTAGGATCAATTGGGATTTGAAAATACCCTGAAAAACCATCTAAGAAACAATAAAATTCGTTGCCGGCTAATCGCTCTAACATTTGGTCCATGAATGGTAACGGAAAATGGTCTTTACAAGTTGCTTCGTTCAACTTTCGATAGTCGATGCAAACTCTCCATCCCGTGACTAATCTTGTAGGCACCAATTCATTTTCTTCGTTCGTGACAACGGTCATACCACCTTTTTTAGGAACACAATGGACCGGACTAACCCATGGACTATCCGAGATCGGATAAATCAATCCCGCGTCAAGAAGTTTTTCTACTTCTTTCTTGATGACGTCGTGGATTTTAGGGTTAACCCTCCTTTGATGTTGGACTGAAGGTTCGTAATCATCTTCTAAAAGGATTTTGTGAGAGCAAAACTCTGGATCTATGCCTCGGATATCAAAAAGTTTCCAAGCGATTGCTTGTTTTTGGTTTTTGAGAACGTTAATGAGTGAGGTCTTTTCATCTTGGCTTAAATCTTTTGAAATTATGACTGGAAGCTTGTTATTTTCCTCTAAAAATGCATACTCGAGATGCGGAGGTAACTCTTTAAGTTCGACTTTGGGAATTTCATCTTTTGGTTCGAGTGAAGACTTCTTTGGTTCAACAACTTTAAGATCTTTTTGAATTCCGGGATAGTAATCTCCTTGGTCTGGTGAAGGTAATGGATCACTGTTGAGAAGTGCATCAAGAATGAGAATGTCACCCTCGGGATCATAGTACGTAGCATTGAAAACTGGTGAAACTGGTTCATCATCGATTGCTATAAAAGCATCGGCTTCCTCAAAGAGTAGAAAATCACTTTCATCAAAAGGAGTAAGTGTTGGAGATGAAGTAGAAACAATCGGATCGAAGTACGGAGAAGGATTGTTGTAAGCAACGGAATCGGAAAATCCAAGTACTTCTTGTGAGTACTCTTCACATGTGACATCGATTAGATCAACCTTCTTCAACGATTCGAGATTGTTGTATGAAATGGAAGGTGCATCACCACATTTAAGGGTTAACGATTGATCATCATTCCTAAGAGTAATCTCTCCTTCGTAAACATCGATTAAAGCATGAGCCGTCCTAAGAAAGGGTCGCCCGAGTATCAACGGTACTCGAGGATCGGCTATAAAATCAAGAACAACAAAGTCGGCGGGAAAGTAAAACTTCCCTACTTTGACAAAAACATTTTCAGCTACACCGGTTGGTTTGGAAATTGTACGGTCGGCTAATTCTAATACCATTTTTGTTTCGGTTAGGCCTGAGAGTTGAAGCTTTTTCCAGATGGATAAAGGCATGAGATTGATACTAGCACCTAAATCGGCAAGGGCTAAGTAACTATCAAACTCTGAAAAATCACATGGAATGAGAAATCGACCGGGGTCACCTAGCTTTTCTGGAAGCTTTTTAAGGACAACCGCACTACAATTTTCATTCAACGGTGTTTTGGTTAAACAACCGCACTACAATTTTCATCAACTATGTCTGGTTAACTCTCAATTACTTGTTCTTGTGTTATTAAGCATCATTGTTTAACATCGAGCAAACTTGGCCATGTGAATGAGAGCATCCGCAAAACTAATCTCAAAATGAAGGTTTCGAAAGATTTCCATAAACTTTGAAGAAAGAATGTCATCTTTTTTACGAATCTTTTGTTTGTTGAGTCTCGATGGGTAAGGTAAATTAGGTTTGGCTTTGTTAGCAACGAAAGAAGATTCTTCGATTGGTTCTTTGTCTTTGGTTTATTCTTGGACGAATGGAGGTTGGATGTCTTCGGTGCTCGGTAGCTCTGTATCCTTTGTCACCTCGGGTTCCTTTTCCACCACTGGCGGTAGAATCGGAGGTCCATCGTATGAAATACCACTATGAGTTGTAATTGCCTTGGCTTCGTTCCTAGGGTTTGGAATGGTATTGCTTGGTAAGGTACTTGCAGTTAAAGCTTGGTTGGTATTGCCTAAATCATTAATCTTGGTGCAAAGGCTTGTTGACAAACTTGTAACATTTGTCATTTGATTTTGCAAACCTTGATTTTGATTTTGCACATTCTTTAATACCGCATCGTTTGCTTTGACGTAGCTCTCAAAATCCGTTTTAAACACACTATTTGTTGGAGGTTGGTAAGGTAAAACTTGATTGATTGGTGGTTGATTAGTTGGTGGTTGGTATGGTGGAGCTTGATAAACTTGATTTTGGTTATTTTGACGGTTAAAGTTTCCTCGGTTTTGATTAAAATTAGAATTGGTTCCTTGGTATCGGTTTTGGTTTCCATGGTTGCTTTGAACATTCGGTTGATTGAAACTCGGTGGTCTCATTTGGTTTACCAAATTGAGATAGGGTGGTTTCTTGGAGAAAAGTGCCTAGGCTGTCAGGTTTGGTTGAAATTGTTGGATGTTGTCATGAAAAATGGGAAAATCATTTCCACCTCGAGTTAAGGACAATGGTTAAAATTGTGATTCGATCCACATGTGACACATACTTCCTCAACCGCTTTGACGGTGCCGGGAGTAAGTAACAACTAAAGCTTTCTATTTCATTCACATTTGGTTCATCGTAGAATAGTCCATCTTAATCCTCAAGAGAAGAGGCTATTTGTTGCACATTGAAAGAAATATTAGAGGGAGAAGAATAGAACATAGAGCATCCGTACTCACTCTCTTGAATCACTAGCACGACTCCTTAGTAACGAACTTTGACTTGCTTTCAATAATCGCTAAACCTTCTTGAGGCATCTTGTCTTAGAAATTGCCACCCACGACGGAATCTAAGGCATCTTGATCGTTTGAATTCAAAGAGTTGTAAAAAGTATCGAGTTGGTGTAGTTCCGAAAAGCCATGGTGAGACATTGACAAAGGAGTCACTTTAAAACGTACTCATGCTTCTTGAAGGTTACATAATCGGTTTGGTAACAAAGTAATTATCTCCATCCGATAATAGTGGTTTTTGAAGGTGGGAAGTATAGATTTATGAATTTTTGAAACAAGGTCGACCTCAAGTAGAGAATTGATCTAGAGTTCTTGTCTAACCAATCTCGGGCTTCAACCGTTCTAGAGAAAAAGGAAAAAGGAAAGCTTAACGAAGTGACCTGTGTAAAAAATCGAAAGGTGATTGTGAGGACTTGTCTAACCCATAAACTTATTGCTTTGCACAAGATTGATTAAAGGTTGTTTTAAGCCGTAATTGTAGCATTGATTGGGGAACAACTATAGCATCCTCATACCTTCGATGGTGCTTGTAACATTTTGCCACGTTCGAATATTGACGACTTTTGGAACAACGTTTTGTTTCACAAATTGGTTCAAAAATTTTCAAGAACCGGAAGATTGTTGTCCGACGTCTTCGAGATTTGCGAACGGTTGGCGCATAGAAAGAACAACTAAAAAGCAAAAAGCAAACTATTTATGACTAAATTTTTTTTTTACAATGAATTTTAACGTTACAACGAAAGCGACTTAAACCAAATAATCAACTACTTCACGGTATGCTCTTGAAAATTGGATTTTCAAAGGTGAGCCGTCTTCGTAGGGACACAAAATGGCAAGTGTTTAAATCATTAGTTCATTTGGGAACCAACAAGTTCACACGGAAATTATTATGATAACCACTTCCGTTGTAAATGTATACTTTGGATTTTACCAATTGGTGACGTTTTATCTCTTAATTAAAAAGAAAGCTTTTTTTTATATTTTGATTTTTCACATTTTTTAGTCTTTTACTTATACTAAAAAGAAAAGGAAAATATTTTTTTTTTTATATTTTATAATTTTTTTGGATTTTTGAATTATAAACAAAAATGAAACTGTCCAAGGTGAAAGATCTTCAAACCAAATCAACAAACACAAAACGTAGGAATCTTAAACAATAGTCCCCGGTAGCGGCGCCAAAAACTGATTTGCAGTTTTACATACATATAATATATATAAAATATAATGCTTTATAAGAGCAATTAAGAAAATTACCAAGTTACCCTCGATAAAATTCACTCTCAAAAATATATATAATATAATATATAATACGTATATTAAACCGTTAAATTATGATCACCCCACCCGGGTCGTTATCTCCCCAATGACTAGTGAAAATTGGAATACCATCGTTAAAGCTTGGATTCTGATTTGAATGTAACAAAGATATTTTTGATAATCTATATCTACTAAATAAAAGCATTTTTATTTTTTTTTGTAAAAAAAAAAAAAAAAAAAAAAAAAAACCCCCAAACAATCAAACAATATGGAACAAATAAAAACGTGACTTTTAAGCAAGTAAACTAAATTTAACTCATAAAATGTAAACTAAAATTCTAAACCTAAGATAGGACAAAAGAAAATTTTTAGGAAAAAGAAAAACATTTTTTTTTTGCTTTTAAGATTAAAAGATATGATTTTTCTAAGATTTAAACTAATTAAAAACTATAAAAATAATAAAACTCTTAAAAATAAAGTCCTAAAATTTTTATAAAAATTACACTAATTAAAGAAAATGTGCAGAAATTTTCTAAAAATAAAAGCCCTAATTTTTATCTTTTTATAAAAGTTTAATTAAATCCTAACCCTAATTATTAATTAATAATTAAAAACTAACTTAGGGACTAACTGTGTAAAAGACTTAAGGGCTAACGGGGCTAAAACATTTAACGGGCAAGGATTAACTAAGAAACAACTAAAACAGAAAAATTACAAGAATGGTCCCTGAGGACCTAACCCGATAACAACCAAAGTCTAATTATAAGCTCAAATTTTAAAAGTGCTTATTACTAAAAACTTGAAAGAGCAAAGTTGTAAAGGAAGCTAGTGGGAACAAAATTAATAAAAGCTACTTGGGCTGAAAATAACAAATAAGCTCAATAAGAGCTTATTTTTGAACTGACCTCAGAAAGGAGGGCTTAACCCTTGGTTTTACTTATTAAGCTCTAAAAAGCTTATTTTTAGCTCAAAATTAAAAAGGAAAAGACTTCTAAAAAGCTTATATGATGCTTAAGCTATTTCAGAAAAGAAACTAGAACTAGACATCCTCTTAAGCTACTGAAATTAAGCATGAATTTAACAAACTCAGGAATTAAGCAAAATAGCACAAAATCCAAATAAGCTAAAGACCTTAAAAAGCTACACTGGACTCTAAAACTTTAAGGACTTATTAAACTACTTATAATCTATCTATATAAGCTATAAAATCTAGACTCATAAGCTAAATTAACAAATTAAGATCCTGAAATTCCTAAGTACTGTTTTTTTGGCTTTTGAGGTTTTTAGTGACTTTTGACAGCAAAATAAGCTAAGTAAATAAGCTAGAAAATGCAACTTAAGACTTGATCTAAATTAAGCTATACCTAAACTTAATCCTACATGAATTTAAGAGCCTAAATCCTAATTTTACTTAACTAAGAACTAACCTAAAAGTAGCAGTACTAACTGTGATAGCAGTACTAACTTTTTAGTTAGTACTGCTGCACTTTGGTGAATTATGGCAGCAAATTAAGCTAAACTAATAAGCAATAAATCTAAATCTATTACCTAATCTATATTAAGCTACCCCTAAGCTATATACTACCTTAATTTGAAAAGCTAAGTCCTAAGATTACTTGGCTTAATCTTAAGCCAAAAGTGACAACAGTACTAACTAATTGTTAGTACTGGTGCACTATGCACAAGTGCAACTCAAAAGTGCAGGTTTCCTAAGGGAAATCCTGCACTTAAACACACTCAAATAGAGTGTATAAACAAAGTGCAAGTAAGATCTAAGCCTTTGAGGGCTTAGATCAAATTTCCACAGCCAAAAGTTTAAGACAAAATGCCCTGGTGTGAAAACAAAGATAATAAGCCATATCTTTTGAAATTTTGAACTCTAACTTATAAAAACTAAATGAAAACTAATCTTAAATGAAAACTCAGCTGACTCAAGCAAATTGCACAAGTAATGTTGACTTTTAGAGGTCAAACACACTTATGCCAAACACCCCTTTACTACTATGACAGTTATGATTAAGCTACTAAATTTGAAATCTCTTAAACAATTGCTTAATACCAGACAATTAATAGATTAAAACAACTTTAATAAGCATGAATTAACAACTAGATAAGCAATAATCTAAGACTTAAGCTATTTTACTATATTTTTGGTTTTTTAGAGGTTTTTAAGACAATTTTATGAAAAACTATGATTCAAACTAAGAAAGTTAAAAACAGATAAACAACTATGATGATTTAGCTAGATAAAACTCAAATAAGCACTAATAAGCAAAGAGAATAAGCAAATAAGCAGATCTAAATATAGAAAGCAATGAGATCACTATTTAAAGCTAGAATAAAAGGAAATGAAAGAGAAACTTACAAACTCCTCTAGCTAAACAAGAGGTTCCCAAATAGGGCAGCTTCAAGCTCCCTAGCTTATTAGATAAGCTAGGGTAAAGTCCTTGGGATCTCTTCCAAGTTAAGATCCCCTTCCAAAAGCTCAATTCCAATAAGATCCATGATAAATGTAAGTTATACTGTTTTAAGGTTTAGAAAGGATTAAATCTGAATTGATTAAGCTCTATTTCAGCTTATAGACTGAAAGAGCTTTAAATGAGCTTATTAGCTTATTGAGACAACTTGGCTTATTAAGATAGCTTATGAAAAAGAAATTTGGAGAGATTAAGAAAAACTGAATTTCATTAATAAAAAGCTTTCTTACATTACTTAAAAAAAATTTACAAGATTAAAAACACCATTAAGCTAGAAATTAAAATTTAAGCTACAACTAAATTAAGCTACCACTAGAAAACTAGATATCGTGTGTGTGAGAGGTGAGGCCCTATTTATAGGCTGCCTTGGATCCTTCTAGCCTCTTGCCTTGCTTTCCAATCCTTTTAATCCTGGCCAATCATTTCTTCAATCATTTGAGCATCAATTGTGGCCGTTTGATCAAGCTGTGGACACTTGAAGATTGCCAGCGTGTCATTCTCTTATGGATGTCATTGTGCTTCTTTTGTGAGTGATTTTAGTGTAAAACCCACATAAATTTGTGCTTTCTCCTTGATTGACGTGGCTTTGAGCTTGAGAGAGGGCTAATGAAAGCCTTGATAAGACTGATTTGACCCTTTATTTATACTTGTGAGCTCTTGAATTGTCTTCTTTGCCCATCAATTTCTATTTGCCCTTTGTTTTACCATGGGGGTGAAAGGTGGGATGATGTGTGAACAGTAAATGGGTTTCACGCCCATTTTTGACAGTTAAAACTGTTGGACTTTGGAAAGTTTGCACATTTGGCCCTTGTGTTCTTTCTCCATTTTCTAGTTATAAATAACTTACGAGAATTGCAAGTTTAACCCTTGTGGTTGTTTATAAAAAGAAAAGTGGGCTTTGTTTTGGGTTTTGTTGACTTTTGTTGACCATGATTTGACTGAGGCTTGACTATTCTGGATTCGGCTTTGATTCTTTGGCTTCTTTTTGTACTCTTCTGATTCTCGTGTCCGTGCTTGCTAATTTTTTACTGTTTTCTTATGATTTTTGATATATCCGTACCTGCACACACAAAACATAAATACAAGCATATTTTTGCTATTTTTGGTCTGTTTTGGGTTTAATTGGGTCATTTTAGGTACAACCAGATATGTGTATTCTACACTTATCACAATCAAACAAATGATAGGTTCAAAAAGGATAATGGATATCATGCTGTTCCTCCTCCTTTAACTGGGAACTACATGCCTCTACTAGCTGACCTATCTTTTGCTGGATTAGATTATTCTGTTTATAGGCCTACAACAAATAAGACTAGTGCTAATGTGTCTCAAGTTGAAGAAAGTACCTCTCAAACTAGCAATACTAATGTAGAAATGCCTAGAGTTGAATCTGTTAGGCCTATGGGAGTTATCATTAAAGATTGGGTTAGTGATGATGAGGACATTTTTCAATCTAATGATTTGCAAGCAACAGACAAACCTAGTCTTAAAAGGATTGAGTTTACTAATGCTAGGAATGAATCTGTTAAACCTAAACAAGCTGAAAAACCTAGGATAATCACTCAAAATCCTAAGGTAGATAGAAGAGATTGGAATGGGAAAATGACTCAAAAACTAGGGTTAGGATTTGGGTTTACAAAGAAAGCCTGTTTTGTTTGTGGCAGTTACAGCCATCTAATAAAAGACTGTGATTTTCATGAAAAGAGAATGGCTAAAAAGTCTGTTTTGAAAAATATGGGAAAGAATACTGGTCAAAGGGAAATTAGACCAGTTTGGAACAGTGCTCAGAGAATAAATCATCAAAATAAATTTGTTCCATCTGCAGTCTTAACAAGGTTTGGAAGAGTACCAGTTAGTGCTGCCAAGCAAAGCTCTCTAAGAGCAACAACATCAACTAGTACATTCAGACCAGTTAATACTGCTACCCATACAAATAGAGTGAATGTTTCAAAATTAAGAACAAATGCTTTTCATAAGTCTCATTCACCTATTAGAAGGCCTTTTTATAAATCAACAGCACCAAATACCAGGATTTCAAATGAAAAAGTTAATACTGTCAGAGTAAATGGTGTTAATACTGTTGGGCAAACAACAGTTAGCGCTGTTAAGGGAACTGGGGTCACTGCTATTAAGGCCTCAGCATGTTGTGGTTGGAGACCTAAATGACTTATTTAAACAATGTCTCCAAAGAAAATAGTGGATCATGGGTCTCAGAAAGAGTAAATTATATAGATCTACAAGGCAGACTAAAGTCAGTCGTGGCTTGGGTCCCCAAGAGATACTGACTCTCTTACTTTTGTGCAGGGAAATCCACAACAAGCTTTGACGAACAAAGGAATATTTGACAGTGGATGTTCCAGGCACATGACAAGGAACAAAGACTTCCTTTCTGGCTATCAAGACATTGATGGAGGTTTTGTTGCCTTTGGTGGAAGTGTTAGAGGTGGTAAGATAACAGGAAAAGGAAAGATAAGAACATATAAGTTAGACTTTGAAGATGTGTTTTTTTGTAAATGAACTAAAGTTTACTCTTTTCTCTGTCTCACAAATGTGTGACAAGAAAAAAGTGTTCTTTTCACTGAAACTGAATGTCTTATTTTGTCTCCTGATTTTAAGCTACTTGATGAAAGCCAAGTACTGCTTAGAGTTACCAAGCAAAGCAATATGTACAGCTTTGATTTAAAGAATGTTGTTCCTTCTGGAGATTTAACTTGTTTGTTTGCAAAAGCCCCAATTGATGAGTCTAAATTATGGCATAGGAGGCTAGGTCATGTGAATTTTAAAACTATGAATAAACTTGTGAAGGGAAACCTTGTAAGAGGTCTTCCTTCAAAGATTTTTGAAAATGACCATACTTGTGTTGCTTGTCAGAAGGGAAAGCAACACAAAGCCTCCTATAAGGCCAAACTTGTAAGCTCAATCAGCCAACCCTTACAGATGTTGCATATAGACTTATTTGGTCCAACATCTGTTAGGAGTATCAATCATAAGACATATTGCCTTGTAGTGACTGATGACTTTAGTAGGTTTAGCTGGGTTTTCTTCTTAGCCTCTAAGGATGAGACAAGTGGTATTCTTAACACTCTGTTCTCAAGTCTAAAATTTAAGGAATGGAAGGGGATGGGATGGGAAGTTAAAGTAGGGATGACAACATAAGGAAAGTGGTTATTGAAATTTATGTTCTTGAGTTTTTATTTTTAAGTACAAAGGAAATGATAAGAAAGCTAACAAAATTACTAATATACCCTCAAAACTAAATACATTACTCTCTCTTTTATTTGTTTTTCTGCACTTCATTTGGGTCAGCAACATATTGGCACTTACATAAGCCTGATGCTATATTTTGTAGGCCACATCCTTGTAGCCACATGTATTTGCCCAAGAACCTCAGCAGGCCGCATCCTTGTAGCCACATGTACTTGCCCAAAACTAATCATCAGATGCTGAACAAAAATTGTAAAGCACCCTTCACAACAGACTTGAATCGGGTTTTGACTAGCATTTATAACCGAAAGTCCAAAACTAATCGTTTTCGTTAAACTAATCTTTTTCATTATATCTATGTAATATCTTAAACATACACAGATTACAATGATTTACAGGTAGTTAGGACTGCTGGTACTTAAATACCTCAGACAGAAGTTTGTACTTCTATTTACAGTTTTCTTCGCAACCTTTGTGGATTCTAAAACACCTGAAATGTGAAGCATGAAACTTTTCTGAGCACTAGAAAAACTTGATGCTTGCATCCCACCTTGCTTGAGAAGCTACTCTACTACAATAACATTTACACATTTAGGAGGAAGATGAATATCACACTTATATATGACCAAAAATATGGCAAAACAAAATATTACCAATACAATACCTGAATAGACAGATATATACTAACATAAATTTGACACTGAAACTATTCCAATCACAGTTAAAAAATAGTACCACCACACAACCTCATAACCTGATTGTAGAGCACCCTTCACAACAGACCTGGTATCAATACAATTCATAATCCCAGCTAGTAATAGAAAATGTAATTAACATTGTACGAATTCGAGTCACAATGTAGTAATGCTAAACAAAAACTAAAGTCATAATGTTACACCATAAAGTACTAACAAGAACAGATACACAAAGGCCCTCAAACAAGAGTACTTAAACATAAATAACATGGACTAAAAAGTAGAACGTAAGAAATAAAAAAGATAAGTTTAGAAGTGAAGTAAACATCATCAGCCACGAGTATCAGAATCTTTAGAATCGCCTAGTCCCATTATTGCTTTCAGATAAAACAATATGTGTTCAACAGGGCAACCAAATAGTCCACGTGTTTTGACTGGGTGTTCCAGCAAATACGCATATGCAGTGTGTATGTCTTTGCGTTCAAGACCCATGCACGTCAGTTCTTCATAAATTTGCCCCTCAGTATACCCATGTGGACGGGAGTTTTCAAGTACCTTATAACAAGTAGATGACAACAATATCAATAAAATATATATAGACAATAAAGTACTACTAATATATATTCTAAATAAACCGAGTACCTTAGAATTCCTATCTAAAGCATGGACAATGTTATCAAGAGAATTAGCAATCTTATCTTGGGATGTGTCCTCTTTAACAACCTTTCTTTTTTTACTCTTTGATTTAGTTGGGAGTTTACCATCTGATTGTGGTGTTGGTGATGTAACATGGATGTCATTGCTAGTGCCGATATTATCTAAATTGATCACATTGTTTTCAAACAAGTGATTAATTTCTTCAACTGTTTCAGCTTGCTGATCATTGTTTTGTTGATTTTTTTTCTCTTTAGCAGTAAAAGAACAAGAACCTGTAGCTCTATATTTTACCCGCAAAGCATACATTTCATCATAACAGTTAACTTGTTTTGTCTTCAACTTGTAAACATCAGGTTTATCCTATACATTGCAAATAATTAGTAAAAAATTGAAATTATTAATTTTACACGGATAGAGCATACCTTATTCAGTGCTTCCCACACATCATCTTCGGCCTCAATTAACCTGGTACTTGAGTTCCATGCATAGCCACTCATTGCAACTCCTTGAAAAACATCATAGATTGGTTGAAGTATTTTTTTAGAGTCTTGATTTGATTCTTCAATTTATCTTTGTCAAAAGTAATAATAAACTTATCACTTAACACCTTCACCATATTATTATATGCATGAGGTGAGAAAGTCTCATTAGGTCTATTCCCAGCATTTTGTTCTTTAAGAATAGCCTCAATAAATGCAGCATCCATCTGCTCATTCCACGAAAATGACTCCTTTTTTGTAGTAGCTACATCAGTTTCATTTTTTTAGCTTCATCGTTTTCTTTTTTCCCCATTACTTCCTATATAACAAACATATAACTATTATTCCATGCATTTAATAACAATCAATATATCAAACCAAAACAATATATTATACACGTGTAATTGATTATTTAAGATAATTCTGAACATCAATTATTAATCGTACATAAAAATTCTTGATAGTTTATATTCCAACAATGATTAATATAATAAACAAAAAGCCTAGACACGTAATGCATCAAATGACAAAGGATAATAGTTACTCAAAAACTAAATAGACATATTAATTTCATTGTTCGGATTCAACATATAATCACTCCACATGTCATTTGCAATTGAGTTTCTTATTTGTTCGCCTCTATCATCCATGTCTCTTGGTCCATGGGGTTCCTCATCATGTGATGCGGCTAACATCTCGTCTATCACTTCATCTTTAAGTTCTTTGTCACGGTCTACCTTAAGTAAAAAGTTATGCAAGATACAACATGCCAAGAATATGTCTGACTGTGTATCACATGAGTAGAATGGTTCTGTTGTATTTCTAATTATAGGGAATCTTTTCTTTAAGACACCAAATGCTCGTTCAATAGAGTTTCTTAATGATGAATGTCGAAGGTTAAACAATTCTCGTGGATTCTAAGGTGCACGGGCCGAGTACTCCTTGAGATGATATCTAACGCCCCTATATGGTGCTATAAGTGTACTTCTATGAGGTAGACCACCGTCAACTAGATAATATTTACCTATAAACATAGTAAATTTTAGAAATTCAATGCTAAAATTTTAGTAATATATTTTTCTTTTATTAAAATTTTACCATTAGGAATAATTAGCTTGTCATCTCTAGTGAGTGCATCTTTTACTATCCTCGAGTCTGATGTTGTGCCTTCCCAACCACTTAAAACATAAGTGAACTTCAAATCAAATGTACAAGCAACCAATACATTGATTGTTGGATATCCTTTACGACCATGATATTTAGGGGCATCTCTATTAGGCACTCTCACTCGAACATGTGTTCCATCAATAGCCCCTATACAATCTTTGAAAAAAGGTTAAAATCTTGGTTTATCTTGGATTTCTTTCTGAACTATATCACCAGTGGGTTGCTTAATATATTGGTCTTCGAGATATATTATTGCATTGAGAACTCTATTGAAATGTCTACTGGTAGCTGATACGGATTGACGATATAACCAAGAGACAAAACGGGTTCTAAAATCATTTCCTACGATATGCAAAAATCTAGCAACTTGTTCCTCAACAGACATACGTTGGGTTGGACGAAGACCACATTTATTTTCTAGCTTTTTACACAATATTTTAAAAGCGTCTACACTCATACGAATTATTTTACGACAATTGTTATTTGTTGATAGGTCTTGCAACATCTCTTCTCGTACTGCTCGTCTATGCAAAATTAATTCTTGGGAAGGTAAATTAATATGGTTTCTTTTACGAGATCTCATTTTTGCTAGATAAGCGACAACTAAACAAACCACGCGAATTACGGCTAATTGTTGAGTTCTCGCTAAACGATATAAGTTATCCATATCTATTTTGCAAGTGTATTCACTACATAAAATGTAGTATAACAAATAAATTACAATAACAAGCATAACAAACTTTTTTTTACCATCTAACAAAACAAATAAAAATATATAATTTTATATAAACATATTTTACAATATGTAACACAAACCTTTTTTTTAAGTTCAGCTTTTATGTATTATATGTTGTCTATGAATAGAGACAGATAGTAAGCGCACGCACCTATATCAGAAAATGAAACATACCATGAGTGAGAACTGTCACCTATATCAGATAGTAACCACAAGAATATAGTTTGTTTACAGCTTCAATAATCTCTTCACGTATGTTATTATCCACTAATTAAATGTCCACTGTTCTTATTTATGTTTGCATCCTTATTGGTTCAACACGACTATCAGTAGCCCTTTTAACGATGTATGCGGCCTCACCCTTCCCACTACTCTACTAGGCAATCTAAAACACCTACTAAAACTGCTTATTACATTTTTTACTTTAAAATAAGTGTTTCTTTTATAACACGAAAAATGGACAAGCATAAGATCTGCGTTTAGTTTCTTGCTACTATGATCCTACACAATAACGAATAAGAACAAACTACAACACAAACCTGATGCTTTGATCCTACATAATTATTGATCCTACACAATAAGTATAAACGTACCAGTTGGTTTCTTGATTGAGAGAAGAAAGGCTGCTCTTGTGGCCATTTGGTGCAGGTTTTTTGATTGAGATATCTGCTGTGATATGTGAAACTAGGTCAAAATATAGTGAACGTGCATGATAATGTGGGGATAAGATTGTAAATTTACACAAGCCCATGATGTTACAGACCCATTTCCCTTCCTAATCCCCTCAAAAATGGACGGACGAAATCTCTACAAAAAGCCCATAATTTCCCTCCCTCCCACCTTCCTATCCCTAGCTTTCCATCTTATAAAAAACTCAAGAACACCATTATTTTTAGTTTTCCTTCCCATCCCCTTCCATTTTATAAAAAACACTTGAGAACATAGTGTAAGAGATTTATAACAGAAATAGAAAACCAATTAAATCATAAGGTTAAAGTAATCAGGAGTGATAATGGGACAGAATTCAAAAACAGGGAAATGAATGAATTATGTCGATTAAAAGGGAATTTAGTGTTGCCAGAACTCCACAACAAAATGGAGTTGCTGAGAGAAAGAACAGGACTCTGATTGAGGCAGCTAGGACTATGCTAGCAGACTCACTTCTACCTACTGTATTTTGGGATGAAGCAGTTAATACTGCTTGTTATGTTCTAAATAGGGTTTTAGTGACCAAGCCTCATAACAAGACACCCTATGAACTTATAATTGGCAGACCACCAAGCATAAGTTTCATGAGACCTTTTGGATGTCCTGTTACTATTCTAAATACCCTATACCCTTTAGGCAAATTTGATGGGAAGGCTAAAGAAGAGTTTTTAGTCGAGTACTCTGTAAACAGCAAAGCTTTCAGGGTATTTAATTCTCAATCCAGAAAAGTGTGTGTACACAGAAAAATGTGTGTATGTGTATCCCAAGGGAAAATGTAGACGTCTAGTTTGTGTAAACTTTCTTGAAAATAAAAGTTGAAGAGAATCTGCATGTAAACTTTATTGAAAATAAACCAAATGGTGCAGGACAAGGACCTAACTGGCTTTTTGATATTGATTCCTTAACAAATTCTATGAATTATCAACCAGTTACTACAGGGAATCAAACTAACAAAAATGAAGGTCCACAAGAAGCTAATGGTAATACAGGTTTAAAGGAAAGTGTTGATGCTGGACAATCTAAAGAAAAGAATTTGTCTACTTAACAACATATTATGTTTCCATTATGGTCTTCTATCTCTTCAAGCTACAAGAGCTTAGATGAAAAGTATAAAAATGATACAGCTGATGATGCTGCTAGTATAACTCCTGTACAAAAATCAGCAAGTGAGAATGAACAAGCCTTGAAGAATGTTCTTGATAAGATGATGGATCAAGAGAAGGAGGCTACAGAGCAATCAGATGCTGTTAGAAAAGAGTTTGAAGCACAGTGTAACAGGGAGATTCTTCAAGGGAAGGCTACTAGAGCCAACAGTACTAACAGTTTTAATACTGTTAGCACACCAGTTAATGCTGCTAGTGCACCAAGAACTTTTAATGATGCTGGACCATCATTTGTTCCTCTCGGTGGATCCTTTCCTCTTGATGTCAATGATCCTCCAAATGATCCTCTCATACCTGATTTGGAGGATACTGATGAAGTTCAACATACTAGCATTTTTGGCAGTGCTTATGATGATGATGATTTAGACACTTGCAATTCTCCTTATGTTGATCAAGTTGTGGGTGCAGAGGCTGATTTCAACAACATGGAACCTTCCATTGCTGTCAGTCCTATTCCCATAACTAGAGTACACTCTATTCATCCTAAAGATCAAATAATTAGAGATCCAAGGTCAGCAGTACAAATAAGGGGCATGACAAAGAAGATTTCTGGAGAACATGCTATGATTAGCTACGTCCAAAAGCAGAGAAGGTAAAATCACAAAGATTTCCAAAACTGCTTATTTTCCTATTTCCTCTCTCAGCAAGAACCCATAAAGATAGATCAAACCCTTGATGATGAAAGGTGGGTTAAAGCAATGCAAGAAGAGCTGCTTCAGTTCAAGATTCAGAAGGTTTGGACCCTAGTTAACTTACCTTATGGCAAGAAAGCTATTAGTACAAAGTGGGTGTATAGAAAAAAGAAAGATGAAAGGGGTATGGTAGTCAGAAACAAAGCCAGGCTGGTAGCACAAGGATACAAACAAGAAGAAGGCATTGATTATGATGAGGTTTTTGCTCCTGTTGCCAAGATTGAAGCAATCAGGTTATTTTTGGCCTATGCATCATTCATGAATTTTCTTGTGTACCAGATGGATGTCAAAAGTGCCTTTCTCTATGATACTAATGAAAATGAGGTATATGTTAGCCAACCTCCAGGTTTTGTGGATCCAGAATTTCTAGAAAAAGTTTACAAGGTGGAGAAAGCCTTATATGGACTACACCAAGCTCCTAGAGCTTGGTATGAGACTCTTTCTACCTATCTGCTGGACAATGGATTCTACAGAAGACAAATTGACAAGACTTTGTTCATAAAGAGAGTCAAAGGTGATATTCTACTGGTACAAGTATATATAGATGACATCATCTTTGGTTCCACTAAAAAGTCTTTGTGTATAGATTTTAAGCAAATAATGCACAAAAGGTTCCAGATGAGTTCAATAGGAGAACTCACTTTCTTCTTGGGTTTACAAGTCAAGCAGAAAGAGGATGGGATCTTCATTAGTCAGGACAAGTATGTTGGTGAAATCTTGAAGAAATTTGGTTTTTCTAGTATAAGGACAGCCAGTACTCCTATGGAAACCAACAAGGCTTTAACAAAAGATGAAGATGGTGAGGATGTTGATGTCTGTTTATACAGGTCAATGATTGGGTCATTGATGTACCTTACATCCTCTAGACCAGATATTATGTTCTCAGTTTGTGCATGCTCAAGATTTCAAGTTTAGCCAAAAGTTTCTCACTTGAATGCAGTAAAAAGGATCTTTAGATACCTAAAAGGTCAACCCAAATTCGGCCTTTGGTATCCTAATGACTTTCCTTTTATATTGGAAGCTTTCTCAGACAGTGATTATGCAGGTGCCAGCTTGGACAGGAAATCCACAACAGGAGGTTGTCAATTTCTTGGTTTAAGGTTAATCTCTTGGCAGTGTAAAAAGCAGACTGTGGTGGCTAACTCAACTACTGAAGCTGAGTATATTGCTGCTTCTCAATGTTGTGGTCAAGTGCTTTGGATCCAAAATCAGTTTTTAGATTATGGATATAATTTTATGCAGACAAAGATTCATGTTGACAATGACAGTGCTATTTGTGTTGTCAAGAATCCTGTCTACCATTCTAAAACAAAGCATATAGAGATTAGGCATCATTTCATTAGAGACTCCTATGAGAAGATATTGATAGAGATGGTCAAGATACACACTGATAATAATGTAGTTGATTTGCTCACTAAAGCTTTTGATGTGAGTAGATTTAATTTTCTGATGGCAAACATTTGTATGCTTAATCTGTAGCTGCATGGTCTCAGGGGAGGTTAATGGTGTATAAGTGCAGTGTATTATACATAAGTGCTATTTTGATTGAAGTTGGAAGGTAAACATGATGATGCTAGGCTTAGCTTTTTCTATTTGAAGAAACTTTGTACTGCTGGTACAAAAAGTTTATACTGCTAGGCTTGGTTAAGTACTGCTTAATTGTCATGAGTGGATTGATGCTTGACATGGTTTGGAGATGCTCTTTAGACGAATTTAAAGCTTAATCTGATATCTCAAGGATTAGTAATGTTAGGTATAACTAGTACTGCTAGTTATACTTAATACTGCTAGTTTTAATACTGTTAGTCAAAACTTAATAGTGTCAAGAAGCATATGGTATGTATTGTTCTTTGGACTAACATTTGCAGGTTAGGCAAAGCAGTATGGTTGGATTTGGTGTGATAATAAACAACTAGATGTCTTGAGTGGAATGGGTTACAACTGGTATGTTGGTTTGGTTAACAGTTCTTAACTTTTATTCATGGGCTATGCATAGATATGGATCCTCATGAATTCTCACATATCTATCTAGTTATTTCTAGTGTGCTTGTGATGAATAGAGGCTTGTTATTGCATAGTTATTGGAGAACAAGTTAATGCTGTTAGACTAATATTAGTACTGTCAGTCAAAAAGTTAATATTGTCAGGCTAATATTAGCACTGCTTGTTACCGTTAATACTGTTTGGGGCATAACATATTTTCATTAATTAATTATTACCGTTGAGATATTTCTGCCAACAACTTGCTTATAGGGGTCTATGAATTGGATAATTCTTGATCTTTCCTTTTATTATACTCTTTCTTTAATTTAAAGGATCAAGTTTATTTAGTCGGTCCAATCACACCCTTAAGCTCTCTTCATAATATCTAATTAACTTTGCCAAACCCTCGTATTTTCATCAACTAATTTAAACCCAGAACCCTTCTCTTGAATCAATCACTATATGGCAGATTTGAAGTTTGTCGATTAACACAACATGGTCGTTTGTTTGGAAAAGTCAGAGGAAAACGTTGTTTCATCAGATAGTGGACTTCCTCTCTACATGTTCAATCAATTATGCTCTCACTGTAAGTCCCACTATCTATGCTTCTTACATTGAAATGTTTTGGAATACTGCCACTTTTAAAACAGTCAATTCAATGAAGCAAATACATGCTATTGTTGATGACAAGGCTATGGTTATATTAGAATCATCAGTGAGAAGTGATCTTCTCTTTAATGATGAGGATGGTATTACCTGCCTAACAAATGATGGAATTTTTGAAAACCTTGTACTGATAGGATATGAACATCTTTCTACAAAACTTACTTTTCAAAAACGTCCATTCTCACCTCAATGGAAGTTTCTGGTACATACCATCCTTCACTGTATAAGTTCAAAATCAACTGGATGGAATGAGTTTTCAACTAATTTGGCTTCAGCAGTTATATGTCTAGCAAATGGTCAAAAGTTTAATTTTTCTAAATTAATTTTTGATGGTATGTTGAGAAACTTGGATCCAAAGAGATTTTTAATGTATCTAAGGTTTTTTACAACTCTTTTTGAATAACCAGCTTAAAGATTTACTAGAACCTTTTAATGATACTTATGAGACACCCAAACATAGTAAAAAGGTTTTCTCAAATATAGCAAGGCAAAGTACCAAATTTTCAGGAAAAGTTACTCCACTTTTTGACTCCATGTTGGTGCAAAACCAAGCACCTGAGAGTGAAGGTTCAGCAACACACCCTGAACCCCAATCCGTACCCTCTACTTTACAACCAAATGTTTCTGAACCTCAAACAGAACCACTTCAAACTGAAACACCTCCACCAGTTTTTCATGAACCTCAATCTGATGCTCACATTGAGCAAATACTCCAATCTCCAACTACATATCAAAGAAAAAGAAAGACTCAAAAACGTAGGAGAACCAACAAGGACACTAAGTTACCTAAGACTAGTGTACCTCAAGACCTTAGAGCATATGAGGCTATCCATAAGGAGGGGGTGACAGTATGGAAAAGGCTATCACTACTGCTTCTAGCTTAGATGCAACACAGGACAGTGATAACATAATTAGGACTCAGACCATGGCAATGCCTAATGTTTACATTCCTCAGGGAATGGATACAGGTGGTAGTCTCAAGCGTCAAGACATCATGGGGGTGCTCCTTCTCAGACTAGGTCTGAGAGGGTGCTTGAAAAGCCCAATGAACCACCTCTTTTAGAAGGTCACACATCTGGAAGTGGGGAGGGCAGTATGGAATATCATTTTGAATTGACGGATAATGTACTACCTACACCCTATGATTCACATCTCTTAGGAGGTAACACACCTAGAAGTGATGAGGGTAGAATGGAACTAATTAAGGAATTAATGGAAACTTGTACCTCATTGACCAAAAGGGTTCTTGCCTTAGAGGAAGCAAAGACTGCTCAAGACAAGGTGATCAACAGATTGAAATTGAGGGTCAAGAGGCTAGAAAAGAAGAGAAAGGCAAGAACCCCACAACCTATGAAGGGGAGATTTTTTAAAGGCAGAGTTCAGACTTCTACTAACACAAGTTTAGGTGAGGATGCATCCAAACAGGGGAGTAGCAGTGACAAGACAAAGGCAATGTTCAAAGATAATGATTTTGATGTGCTTGATGCTGAACAAATAACTACTACTGGACCTTCACATGTTAGTACTGATGATCAAGTTAGTACTGCTAGGCCAAAAGTTAGTGATGCTACTTCATCTACTCCTCCTACAGCAGCAACAGTCTTTGATGATGAGGATGTTACTATGGCTATGGCTCAAACTTTGATCAAGATGAAGGAAGTTAAAGCTAAGGAGAAAGGGGTTGAGTTTAGAAATATGGAAGAAGCTTCTAGACGTGTCAGATCAATAACTACACTTCAACCTCTTCCAAAGATTGATCCAAAAGACAAAGGTAATAGTGTATTAGTGGATGAAGGTGGAGGAGGAGGAGGCAATTAAGATGATCCAGAAGTTCCAGAAGCTCCTGAAGTTCCTGATGGACCTGCAGGTGGTGGAGGAGGGGGTGGCTGATGAGGTGGAGACCCAGGTGGTGTTTTTGGTGAATCATGTCTCTTTTTCTTCTTTCTACGTGCTTTAGCCAAATCAGTTAGGAGCTGGTCAGAGTGATCACGGTCCATTGACTTCTCCAGAGCTTCATGCAGCTTCTTGTGATCTTCATGAGCTTTGTAGGAGTTGGTTTCCCACATGCGGTGGTGAAGAATCTCTTTCATGTCAGCTTCTGGTAAATCTCTGAAGCGATCCCGGAGTGGAGCTTGAATAGCCTAGTCAACATCATCCGTGACAATTTCATCCACTGCTTTGCTCACCTGATGGGGAATGTCAAGATTCTCCAATTTGTATAATCTGGACCCATGTTTATCCATCCTTTCCTCCAGGGCTAAGTTGGCTTGTACCAGATACGCCATATGTTGTTCAAGCTTACCGATGCGCTTTATTAAGATGGAATCTATGGTGCTTTGTTGTGGTTGAGGTGGTAAAGGAAGAGTTGTTATTGTCATTGTTGTTGTTGATGTTGCGGTTGCTAGTAGTGACTGATGTTCATTAGGAGAATCGGGTCTAGAAATGAGATCAATCACCGGTGATGTCATAGGAGGGATTGCAGACGTATCTTGATAGATTATGACGGACACAATCGATTCAGCTTTGGTTTCTGCAGTTGTCTTCTCATTTTCTGCATCAGAAGGTTTATCATTGAAGAATTGATCGCCAAAGCTGACGTCTTTAGCAAGGTGTTATAGAGAAGACAAGGTCCTTGTAGAGCTAGCAGGTTCCTCAAGAATAACATGTTCTTCAACCGTTAGCTTGAGATTCTCCTGAACCTTAGGGTAGGCAGTTGCAATGAACCCTTCATCTATTTGTTCAGGGTTTTGTTGGGTTGAAGCATCAGTGGCCTCAAAGTCTATGTGTTTAAGGTTTGGTCCAGCATGAACAACAAGACTTGATTGAGGTTGAGACTCTGCATCATCACCAGGGTTTGATCCAGCCTGGCCTTTATTTTGTACTCTACTTTTGATCATAGGCAGCACTTCCTCATCGGATTCTGTATCACTGTCAGTCAGACCTAGTTCTGCATACAGTAAAGGAGATTCAGCATGACCTGAGGGTTCAGTTGGAGCAGGAGTGCGCCTCTGAAAGATATATTGTTCAGCAGGGCTCTTCTTCTTTGGTGTCTGAAGGGTGAGTAGATCAAGGGCAACTTATTCATCACTGACTTTCTCTTTTCCCTTACCCTGAACCTCTGGAAGTGGTTGACGTCTCCCGGAGTCGGGTTCTCTAAAGACCACTGGTAGAAGTGGACCCCTATGTGCGTCGTGAACACCCTTTAAACTTTCTTCCACTGCACTTTGCATATTAGCCTCTTTATCATCAAATCTAGGTTCATTCTCAGGAATACCTTCATCTACGAACTCATCTACCAATCTTAGAGAGCTGGTAGGCTTACGTCTTTTCGTCACTAAGCCACGTTTAGAACTTTTAGCTGGAGATGGCGTATCAGAAGTTTCCGTAGCCAGCTTTTGCTTCTTTTCCTGAGGCTTGGCAGGTGCAGGTTTGGGTTTGGGTTGTTGAGATGAAGTAGATTTGGAGGCCTTCACGGCAGCAGGTTTAGGTGCGGGAGAGTCAGGATCACTACCTTCTTCACCGATAATATATCTTTGATGCTTAGCTACTTTCTCCAGATACACATTGTAGTATTGTTCACCTCGAATGTCATTAGTGATAAGATCATTCGGAATAGGCATCCCAAATACTTCCCGTTTGGTTCCTTTCGCACTAAACTTGAGGTATCCCAGAACATACTCTTCATAAGGCAAATGAAGTTGAGAATCTGGCCTCTGGTGGAATTTGTGCTTGCTTTGTAAGTGATGGATGATCAGCTTGGTGAACCTAATACTTGGGATCACAATAGGATTGGCTTTCTTCTTTCCCTGAGTATGCAGTACCAGATTCTTTTTGTCTTCGATGAAAGAATGGATGGATTGGGAGAATTCTTCCCACATCCTCTCTGCATAATCAATATGGGCTCGATTGACGACGCCTCAAAGAATCTGACAAACCGGGAGCTTTGGTCTTCTCCAAACACTGAAGTCTTATTTCCACATAAGACATGAAGTAATGATAGTAGTGGTGCCCCTCCTCACGGGCTGAAACTTGTCGTTGTCCACGACAGCAGATTAGGTTCTTGACAAATTCTAGGTAAACAGTTCGTGACAAAGTTGGTGAGAGCATCAGGTGTGGGTGGGGAAGAAAATGGAATGTTACGTTGTCGACACTGGTTTGATCTGAAGGGGAGTGCTAAGTATGTCTTGGTGAGATCGTACCATTGATCATCTAGTTGACAGCTGTAAACTCCTTAGTGTTTTTTGAATATCGATATCAGGGTCCAATACTGCTGTATCCAGATGGAAGGGAATTGGTGAGGAAGCAGTAAAGGTCTGAGAAGTTGGTGTGCTAGGAATATTTCTACAGCAATCTTGTATATTGGATTTCTATGTGGCACTTTTCTAATCCAAATAGCAGTTGCCTTTTTCCTACGGACCCAACTGCTGCGAGGCAGGGATCTGATCATCTGTGCGAGTGGGTGGTTGCCATAGGCTAGGTGCCTTGTTCAGCAGGAGCAATTGATCATTAACATCAGCCAATTTTATCTGCATAATCACATCCACAGAGAGACATACATACAGAATGGAGACATTAGATGTGAGCAAATGCTCAGGAGTTAATCAGTTATGGACTAAATCCAGGAGAAGGACACTTAGATCATATTAAAGTGGTGGACAACAGATTAGGTTAACTCTTGAGTCAATGAAAGTTAACTCATGAGAGAGAAGACTGGTATGTGCTTAATTACACATACCATTTTCCATTAAAAACGAACTTAAATGATTAAAAACGTACCCAAAAATACATTGTATTTGTATGTTTTACATTTGTATTGTGCAGGTAATGGATATTCAAGAAAAGGACAAAAAGGAAGCCAAAACAACAAAACCGAGCACGAGAACAGAAAGAGCGAGAAAAGGCCAAAAAGTTAAAGTCAAAAAGTCAACCAAAAAGTCAACCAGTCAAAAGTCAAGTCAAAGTCAGAGCCGAAAATGAAGAAATCTTAAATGGGCCAACCCGTACCCTTCTAATGGGTCGGGTCAGCCCATTAAGACATTACATGAAGACTTAAATTGTTAATAAACCATTTTGGGCCCAAAACCCTCACAAATACCTTAACAGTTGTTAAGCCTCTCAATAGGCGTTGTTTAGTCCTAAGATCATAAAGGACTTAGGTGCAAACATAACATCAACCTAAGGGCCCTATTGTTGCAAATCCTTATAATAATCTACCACAAGGACCTTCATTGGCAATACTCCACTACAAAAGTTAAGGGCCAAACATGTTATTCCCCCCAAACTTTCACCCTCTATCATCAAAACGAATAAAACCTCTTTTTCCCGCCAAGCCGAAAAACCAATATTGTTCACCCATCACTTTCCTTCACCCTGCAACCCCACGACAAAACATCACCCTCCTAATCCAACCCCACCTCACATGGTCAATTTCCACCTTGGCAATCCTCAATTACCCAATTCGACAAGGGATAAAGACAAAGATTCAATGGTTGAGATGATACGACTTGGGCACCACTCAAGATTAATGGCTTGGATTAATTTTTGACTTACCTCACACAATAAACACACCCTTCTTTCTTCTCACAAAGAAAGCACAAGAAAGAAAAAGACAAGGAATGAAGACTTAGCTCGAATTATATAAATATGATTCATTGTAAGCCTTTAGGAGGCACCTAGTTAATTTTTCAACTTATTTTTACTTAAAGTTTTTACTTAATGCATTTTTAATTTCCAAGTCTTGTAACCCATTTAATTTTTGATGAAAATTTGAGTTTTTAAGTTATAAAGTCTAAGTTTCAATTCATGTTTTTAATTATTGATTAAAACCTTTCATAAGCTACTTTAAACTCTTAGTTAAGCATATAAGTAATATATTTTTATTTAAAAGTTAAGTACTTAAGAAAATTTTACAAAAAAACCAAAAACAAATCCACTCTCTAAATTACCATAGCTTAATTTGGAAGATAAGCCAGAAATGGAAGGGCTTATGGACACCACTAGCTTGTCTTTTGACAAGCTAGAGCTTATAAATTAGCTTATTATTAAGCTTGTTTGCCTTGTTTAAGCAAGGGCTTTGTAAGTTTCTATTTTTCTAAATTTAGCTTATTTATTGTTCGTGTGCTTATTCCTGATTATTATCTGCTTATTTATGCTTATTAGTGTCTTCATTTGCTAGTTAATGCTTATTTGTTAGTTAGATTTCATTTATTTATGTTTTCATTTAATCAGTCCATTTTAGCTTATAAAACTGCTTATCTTAGTTTGCTTATTTTTAGTGCTTATCTCTTGTTGAACATTGCTTATTATTGCTTAATATTGATCATTAACCATCTGTTTTCAAATAACATATTTTAAATCTTCAAAAATCTCTTAAAATAATGGTTTCGAAAAACTTAAAGGGTTGTTTGGTTTAAGTGTCAAAGTGGGTCAGATTTGCTTAAAAACTATTTGGGTCACTTGGCCAACTTTGACAAGCCTTCTTTAAGTCATAATAAGCTGTTTTTAAGAATTTTTAAGTTTTAAAGTTTGTTTTTAAGCTATTTCTATAAGGCACTTAAATCTGTGGTCTTAAAACAGATTTAAGTGGCTTATTTGATTAAGCTTTTGAAAAAACCTTTTTAAGCATTGTTTGACTTGTTTTTAGTGTTAAAATACAGAAGGCAAGTGTTGTTTAAGTATGCCTAGGTCTAGTTAAGTCTTTGTTATAATCTGTCTAATTTGCTAAATGTTGAAAAATAGCTTTTTCAATTAGCCTTTTTATGCTTATTCTGAGTTTCAAAATGATTTTTGATTGTTGATATGTGTTCTTTGAGGTCTGAATTTGATCTGTTTTGAGGTCCCAAGTCCATAAGGATCCATTAAGGGGCTTAAAATTAAGCCCAAAAGTACCTCTATAGGCTGTTTGGCTAACTGATTTGGCCAAAAAGCTTATTGGCTTTTTAAGGCCTCTTAGCTCATTGTCCTTTGCTTATTTTGTTCATATGTGCTTATTAGGTGTAGGTACTTATCTGTTTTTACTTATTTTGTAGTTTCAATTGCTTATTGTGTTTTAAAAAGCCAACCAATTTTAGCTATATAGACTTAGTGTTAAAAAACCATTTATGTCAGCCTTCTTTGGCTTATTGCCAGCTTATTTTGAATCTTTGTAAAAAGTTGCTTTTTTAAAATTGTTATCTTTGCTTATTTTATAAGTTTTAAAAAAAATAAAAAAAATTGTTTTCAAAAAAAGGAGAGGCATGGGGGTCGAACCCATGACCTCTCCCTTTGCACACACACGTCCCAAACAACACACACACTAACCATTGGCACCAGTAGGGCCATCTGGTTTACATTTGCCACATTTATTACTTAAGCCCTATTTAGCCTTTTGCCTTAACAGCTTATTTAAGCTTATTTCGTGCTTATTTGTTTAGCCAATTTTCAAGTTTGTATTTTTCCTAGACTCCCCATAGTTAGAAGTACTTTCTGTAATTTTTCTGAATTTTTATAAATTAGTTTGCTATTTTTAATCATTTTATTTCATTAAATCTGTTTTTAATTCATATTAAATTGAATAAAAATCAAAAAAATATAATTCTTTTTTTTAAAAATTTTCTTTTATCATTTAGGACTTAGAAAAATTAAATTTTATTCGTAGGGTTAAAATTATAGAATTTTATAGATTCCCTTTTAATCATTTTTCCCCATAGATATAGAAAACCCAATTCAATTCTTGATTATTCAAGCATAAATCCCAAACCTAAACTCGATTTTCCATTCACACCTCGTTGGGACACGACCCGGGAAGGTTTTTAGGGTTTTGCTTTGGTTAAAAGTGAATACTCTTTTAAAAAGCCTCTTGGATTTCTTATCATTGATATTTTTCCTTACTTATTATATATATTTATTATATATTATATATTTATATATATAGTAAAGAATTAGCAATCAAATTTTGGCGCCGTTGTCGGGGAGATGTGTACGATTATCGAGTTGAAGTTTGTTGTGCCTTGAAGACCCTTCCTCGTGAAGTTATCATTTTTGTTTGTGAATATTTTCTTCTTATTTAAATATAAAAAAAATACAAAAATATTTTTCATTTTCTTTTATTAGTATATTTATAAAATAAAAACTAGACATATCAAAAATATAAGAACATTATCCTTAAATAAGAATAAAAATCATCATCAATATAATGCTCTCAACTTGAGCATTATCATAATAAGTTCCCAAACAAAAGATTAAAACTTGCCTTTGTGTCACTTGTGAGGTACGGCTCGCCTTTAAAGGATTAACAAACTATAAGAGGGGTATAAGGAGGGTTGTTCTGAGGAACTACGAACCGAAAGGAGAAGGTTTTTAATAGCTTCGCGCTTTCCCGCTCCTTTGTGCGTTTTTCTTTTAGAGAGCTATCGTGAAGCAAGTTGATTACTGGTTTAAGTTATTCAGTCTTATTTTGTCCTTTAAAAAAAATATGTTGTTTAAAAAACTCGAAAAACCAAAAGTAATCTCCTTTAACCTCTTTGCCAGTTAATTCTTTTCTTAACCCTCTATATTGTTTAATTCTTATGGCGTCACTCGATTATCGTTTGAATCCCCTCTTCACAATTAAAGAGTGTTCGTCTTGTGGATCATTGTATAATAAAGAATGTTGTTGTTCGAATATGAGTTCCGTTGGCAAATTTGTTCATGATTCTAATAAAGCTCCTGACTCACCACCACATCCCTACACGTTTTCATCCAACCAACGTCATTGCTTTCATTGTAAATATGTGTTAGGAGATGGTGAAATTTGTCAACGATGTACTTGCATGAGGTGTGGAAGTGGTCTTAGCAAAGGACTTTGTTTGATTTGTGCTTCAAGATATGGAAATAATCCAAATCCGAATTCTTTAAATGATTTTCCAAATATTTCTGAAAATGTTTCACAAAGTCCTCCCCTAATCGACCATCATTGTTGTTATGGGTGTGGTGATTCGTTAGACAGTATCTTTTGTCAGCAATGTACTTGTGAGTTTTGTGGGAACGGTGCTCATTATGGCTATAATTGTCCGCTGAAAGTTCCGACTATCTCTAATCCGGAACCATGCCATAATCAAAACGTTGATGAGTTCCCACAAACGTTGCCAAGTTTTCATCTGACATGCTATTCTGGAGATGAAAATTCATTCACTTATGATTCCAATCTTAATTTTGTGGATGATTCTCCTAACCTACCTCCACAACCCCCGACGTATTCTTGTGAGTTTTGTGGGAACGATGCTCATTATAGTTACGATTGTCCACCTCAAGTTCCGTTTATCTATAATCCGGAACCGTGTTACAATCAAGACTTTAATTTCCTACAAAATCTTCAAAGTTTTCAACAACAATATATTTGTTGTACCCGCTATGGGGGCCCGCATGAGACCTTTCAATGTTAACAATTGACCTTCAATGAGCCTTATTGTGAAAACTGCGGGGGACCACATATGAGTTTTCAATGTCAACCGATGAATCAAAATTATTACGAATCTAATTCGTGCTATGATTCTAATTCTTTCAGTTTTGACTAAATTCAACCCCCGCAGTATTCCATCGATAGATCCAGATCCCCCAATAAAGAAATCATTGAAAGTTTGCAATCTATGTTTGAAGAATTTCGTAAACGACAGTCGGCGGCTAATATCGATCAATTACCTCCTCAAGAAATAAGTATCCAAGATATGGAGGATCTGAAGCAACAGTATTTAGATGAAATGAAAAGTTTAATTAATGAAATTCAAACTAAGGATTATCGTAATGAGAAGATTAATATTCAGTATAGAAGGGAATGTGAAATTAAGATTGATGAGCTTAAACAAAATTTCAATGGAATGAGTATTGAAATTAGGAAAAAGGAGAAAGAGCTTCTGCAACAAGAGCATGCAGCTTATGTTAGAACTTCGTAACGGTTCAATTTTATTGATGATGATGACGACGACGAGTATTCTTTTGCTACACAAGAATATCTCAAGAAATTCTCCTCCGCAATCACACCCGATTTACCAAAATCGGACTCTTTTATAATGAAGGATAAGCATCTCGACACTATACCGGCAACGGAATCAGACGAATTAATAAAGTCTAGTGTTGAGGACCTTGTCCATACCCCAAGTGAGTTTGATGGTATATCCGAAAGTGAATATGATTTGCCCATTTGTGATGATTCTTCTCTGAAAAATGATGAGGTGTTAGATGATATCATTTCAATTCCACCAGGAAATGGTAATGATCATTTTAATGCCGAATCTAGTCTAATTGAATCTGTGCTTAATCGTGATAACGTGATATCTTCTCCTAAGATTGATTTCCTTCTCGAGGAGTTCGCCGGTGAACTCGCTCTTATCGCTCCAATTCCACCGGGAATTGTTGAAGCCGACTTTGATCCGAAGGGAGATATCCGTTTTATTGAAAATTTGATGTATGATAACTCTTTTCCTCGCCCTCCGGAAACTCTTAAAGATGATTCTGAAACTGTCATCGATTCCAACAATGATTATTCTTCGAGTGATAATGATTCGCTTTATAGTGACGACATCGATTATGTTGAGGCATCACCTCCCGATTCTGAGCTCGTCAGCTTAGAGGTGGTGGATATTGTTATCCCGGAAGTTGGAGGGATTGATACTGATATTCTTCTAATAATCAAAGACGATATTCTTCGTGAAAAATTGTTGAATGTCAATCTTCTTATTGCTAAGATAGAAGCATTAAAAGATAATCCCACTCCATCTTCTGATTTTGTGACCAAGTCTTCCTCCACATCTCTTAACTTTTTCTTGGAGGAGACTAACACCTTTGATAATTCTTTACCCGAATCTGAAACTTTTTGCTTTAATCTGGAAGAGATTAGTAGTGGCAGCCCCACTTCTTATTTGGATTTATCTCTTCCAGATTATGAAGCATTCTTTTGTGATAGTGAGCCCGATTCGGGAAATTTCACTATGGATGTGGTGGAGGATATTTTTGATAATCCAACAAGAGAACCAAGAGTTCATGTGCCTAATGTTTTACCCACCCATCCCACCCTTCAACTGGATTCAGATTTCACTCTTTCTAGTGATTCCCTCGGATCCGACCTTGCAAGATTTCTTTTACTCTTTCTGGAACTAGAAACAAAGATTTTTCGATCCAGGCGAATTATTCATTGAAGTCTCAATCCAAGAGATTTCTATCACCGAATGGAATTTTCTATCTCATTTATTCCATGATCTTCTTTCTCCAAGTGTTTGACACTTTGCCTCCATTCTCATCCGAAAATGAGGGACAAACGGTTTTTTTCAATCCTAGTTTTCTTGCTCTAATGCAAGTTGATAAATCTTCCTAATATCTTATCTCATCGGGCTGTAAAGCTTTCCAGCTCATTTCTGAAAAGCCCGCATGAGTTGATCTATGGAGTGAACATCGCCTACTTGGTTGTTCCATTTCTCATTTGTTATCCGTCCTTGACCAACCAAGTATAGGGGATCGAGTCAGGCTCAAGACTAGGTTAACAAAAATAAGCGCTTCGTAGGTGGCAACCCATGCTTATCCTAATATAATTATATAGTAGTAATGAATAAGTGTGTTGTGAGAGGAGACCGCCTCTTCCATTTTCGTGTTTCGTGTTTTGTATTGTTGTCCAGATTGTCCCGGATTTTTAAAAGTTTTTTTTTTTTTTTCTAGTGCTCGCTGGTTTTTGTCCATTCGATCACTCGAGCTTCAATCCTCTCAGCTTCATTTGGGAATCCAATCATCCAAATCTTACTACGACTAACGTTTATCTTTGAGCATACTTAATAAACGGCTTTAGATATACGTAGAGATCCTTCTTAAAACATTGAGGACAATGTTCAGTTCTAGTATGGGGGGATCTTTCGATTTGATTGTCCATGCAGTCGTTGTTTTTACGTAATCCTGTTTTTACCACCAAAATTTAAAAAAATATTGTGATTTTGTGCAAAAATTAAAAAATTCCAAAAATAAAATAAGTGTTTTGTCACAATTTTGACTTTCTTGCTGGGTAGAATAAGAATAAATTTTGACTCGTTCGAGAGTGTTGTAGCTTATCTTGTTCCTTAACTTTTAGCACTAAGCATTCTGCGGTCTCTTTGCGAAGAACGGAAAATGATAGAGTTAAGTATGAGTTGGATGCTAAACAAGGATTATTTGGAAATCTTAAGAGCTCATAAGTGTAGTTTGTGGCTTTTCTCTCCCATTTGAAAATTAAACTTAAATCAACAATTTTTGAAGTATAATCGATATCAATAATTTTAGTTTAAATTTATACTTAAATTTTCTAAAAAGAAATTTTCTCTATATCGTGGTATTAAAAAAATGAGGTAATAATAATAATAAACTGTGGGCTAATAAAAGTTTATTGCATCTTGCCAGCTCACAACCGATGTTGCAGTCTTCTAAATAAGGCTCATAGTAAGAATAATAATCCGAGACTGATAAAAGTTTGATGCATCTTGCCGGCTCACAACCGATGTTGCAGCCTTCAAAAAGGTCGAGGATTACCGTTGCTTAAATAAGTGTAATTGTATTAATGAGAAGTGAAATGTGGAAATAAATATAGGGAAATCTCTTTTTCTTTAATTTAAATATATTTTTGAACTAAGACTAATTTGCTTTAGTTGTAGTTTTTCTATGTATAAATGGGAAGTCTAAGGGTTTTGAAACCGAAGGTCCGTGAGTCCCGATACTAGTCTCTGTGAGGTGTCAAAAGCCTGGTCACTTAGCCGCAAGGTTGGGATGTGCCGAGACGAAAGTCACTACATGGGATGATCTCGCCTTAAAACTCATTATTCTTGGGTGGAACGTGAAGCATAGAAATATTGCAACTTTCTAAAAGTGTCGATCCATGGTTGAAATTTGAAATTAGCACACTCACGTAACATATAATAATTGTCAGGAGTGAAAAGTTCATAAATTGCAAATATGAGTAGTGTTAGCATCTTAACTTGTATTTAACGGTTATTTCGTTTTAAGCTTAGTTTGGACAAGTGAAAAATCAAGGACGATGAATTTATCCATTGGACATCTATAGATTATTCTATGGGCGCTTCTTGTTCTATGATCCCTAAAGTTATAAAAATAACGAAAGTCAAACATGTTAGTTAGTTGAGAAAAAGAAAAATAAAAAAATATTAGTGGTCGTTAGTGTAAATATGTAAAAATGGCCAAAACGGGACTTGTCGAAGCTATTGATTCCTTAGTTCCCCTTGATGAACACTTAGCTACTTTTCGAGGTTATTAGTCGAGGGGGATTGAGATTTTTAGTTTTCTTAAGTGTTTACTTATAACATTGCGTGAGGGCACGGCAATATCTTAGTATGGGGGATTTTGGTATGTGCTTAATTACACATACCATTTTCCATTAAAAACGGACCTAAATGATCAAAAACGTACCCAAAAATACATTGTATTTGTATGTTTTGCATTTGTATTGTGCAGGTAACGGATATTCAAGAAAAGGACAAAAACGAAGCCAAAACAACAAAATCGAGCACGAGAACGGAAAGAGCGCGAAAAAGCCAAAAAGTCAAAGTAAAAAAGTCAACCAAAAAGTCAAAAGTCAAGTCAAAGACGGAGCCGAAAACGAAGAAATCTTAAATGGGCCCACCCGTACCCATCTAATGGGTCGGGTCAGCCCATTAAGACATTACATGAAGACTTAAATGGTTAATAAACCATTTTGGGCCCAAAACAAATCCAAAGCCCAAAACCCTCACAAACACTTAACTGTGTTAAGCCCACAATAGGGCTGTTAAGTCCGTTAGTCCACAAAGGACTGTGGGTGCAAACATAACATACAACCTCAGGGGCCATTGTTGCCAAATCCCTTATAATAATCTCACCACAAGGACCTTCATTGCAATACAACTACACAAGTTAAAGGGCCAAACCTGTCATCCCCCCCAAACTTTCACCCTTTATCACCAAAACAAATAAAACCCCAAAACAATTACCCGCTAAAACCCCATTGACCCTGTTCATCCCTGTCAATTTTCACCTCGATTCCTGCAACCCCAAACAAACCATCCCTTTCCCTTAACCCCACTACATCACATGGGGTATTTGCCATGTTGGCAATCCCCTAACACCCCATTCGTCAATGAAAAAGACATGAAAATCAAGGGTTTTGATCACAAGACTTGGAGAACACACATTTTAGACGACTGAGATGACTTTTGGGACTCACTCACACAAGAAACACAAGTGCTCAAATGTCTCACAGAACAAGCACAACAAGAAGACCAGGACTTAGAGTTTTTAGTATAAGTAGAAGCATTGTAGCTCATTGTCATTTTGTCAAGTCTTGTTTTAACAAAATTAGACCATTTTAATTTACTTGTCATTTAAATTCAAGCATTGTAATTTTTTTCAAGTTAATGAAATTTCAAGTTTTTCTTTAAATATTGTCATTTAACTTTACTTGTCTTTTAAATACTGTCATTAAGCTCTTATATAAGCTCTTGGTTCATTAAAAGCTTATATAAAAGCTTGTTTTCATTTCTGTCTTAAAAACAAAAAAATCACAAAAAGTCTACCCCTCAATTACCTCAGCTTTTGTTGGATGATAAGCTAGCCTGGGAAGAGCTTATAGACCATACTAGCTTGTCTTTGACAAGCTAGAGCTTGTAGATCAGCTTTTTGAAAGCTTATTTGCCCTGTTTTGAGCAAGGGCTTTGTAAGTTTCATTTTTCAATTTTTTTAGCTTATTTACTGTTCATGTGCTTATTACTGCTTACTTTCTGCTTATTTAGGTTGTTTTATGCTTATTTATTGCTTACATGTCCTTGTTACTGTGAGCTCTTAATCTATTTTGTCCATTTTCAAGCTTATCTAGGTATGTCCCAACTTAAATATGAGTTTTGAAGTTTAAAGGGGTGTTTGGGTTAAGGTTCCAAAATGGGTCAAAAGGGGTGTTAAACCACTTTGGGTCATTAGGCTAACTTCAACACTCGAATTTAAGATGTTTTAGTTAGTTTAAAAAGGTTTTAAAGTTTAAAAACAAGTTTTAAGGTATTTCCTATAAGTTGTCCAAATTTGTGGTTTTGAAAGTTTCCCAAATTGTTTGTATTTAAGTTTTGTTTAAAAGCTAACTTAAGGTTTGGTTTATGTTTCATTTTAAGTTTAAATACAGTAGGAAAGAAGTGGTAATGTGTGTTTTAGTTTTGTGGTTTTGAAACTCAATCTGTCAAGTGCATTCTTTTAGATTTAAAGTTTTAAAAAGTCAATTTTAGATCACAAATTTAGATAAGTCAAGATTGGTTTTAGGTTCTGATTTTTTTTAAAACATAAGCTCATTGGTGTACCAGCTCTATCTGTTTCAGCTTATTTTATAGTTTAGAACTTATTTCCTAGGTTAAATTTAGGCCTGCAAAACTTTTTTTTGTCTTTGTAAAACCTTGAAAAAAATCAGCAGCTACTGAGCCTAACAGCCTTTTTCATTTAACTTTTTCATGGCTTATTTGAGTTTCAAAATAATTTTTCTTGGCTTATTCTTGTAGCCTGTAGGATAATCTTGATTGTCCTTGTGGTCTTTAAGCCATAAGGATCTGATTTGTAGCTTAAAATTAAGCCCAAAAGTGCCCCCTTGGCTGTTTGGCCAACATTTTTGCCAAAATTTGCTTATTGCTTTTCTGCCTTTTGTTGCTTATTTCCTTTGCTTATTTTTGTTTCTACTTGCTTATTAGGTGTAAGTATAGATCTGTTTTTGCTAATTTTCTTTTCCCTTGTGCTTATTTGTCCTAAAAAAGCCAAACAGTTTAGCTTTAAGTCTTAGTTTAAAAAAGCCAAAACTGTTAGCTTATTTAGCTTATTACTGTGCTTATTTGTGATTTTTACAAAAAGTCATTTTACAAAAATAGCTTATTTTCGGGTCCTTAAGCTTTTCCATAAAAAAATTTGCAAAATAAAAAACTTTGGGAAATTGTGAAGTCTAGGGTGAGCAAGGCTCGAACCCTGGACCTCACCAACCTCAACCAAAGTTTTACACACACCACACACAACCACTAGCGCCCTTGGGTCTTTTCCGTTCTTCTTTGCACAAACTAATCTTTTATACACGTTTTTTCTCTTTTTGCTTATAAGCCCTTTTCTGCTTATTTCGTAGCTTATTTGATAAGCTGTTTCACCCCTTTTATTTTTCTTAGGTTTAGCATTACTCAAAGCACTTTTCCTTAATTTTTTAGATTTTTCCAAGATCGTTTAGTATTTTTAATTAATTTTTCTTATTAAATTTGTTTTTAATTCATATTAAATTAAATAAAAGTCAAAAAAATATAATTCTTTTTTAGAAAATTTTCTTTTATCATTTAGGACTTAGAAAAATTAAATTTGCATTTGTAGGGTCAAATTTGTAGGATTTAGTTTTTTAAAGAACGGGATTCGAATCCCGTTAACATTTTTAGTGTTTTAGCTTAAATTGCTTTCGTTTTAAGGTTTCTTTTACATTGTTTGTGCATTTTAAATTGTAGAAATAGAATCCAAACTAAAAAAACCCTCGACGGGAAACGACCCGAGAAGGTTTTTTTTAGG